>CABFOW010003045.1:72387-84240 GCA_902141385.1 Timema californicum | reverse complement strand
GCAGTATGAAGAATAAGATGTGATTTTTTTTGTATTCTAGCTTTTAATTGTATTTTAATTTTCTTTACTTTTTTAATACTTATATCTTCTGTATTTTAGTTGAAATTCTATCTTTTAGTTTCAAATGTACTGCTATTGTTCTATATTTTGCAATTCATGATTGTAATCGTAGGCTTTCAGTTAATATTAGTAAAGTTTTGGTTTTTAGTCGGGAGAGTATTACATTAAACCCAACCGAAACGACAAAATTTGTTTTTACGATTATTTTATTCAAAATTAAAAAAATCATGTTTTGTATTTTTATAACACGGTTGTTGCAGTTTTCTTTCTCATAACATGTGTGCCATTTTATGTTTGTTTTTTGTTGGTGTCACTTTTTAATATTCATTTTTAATGTAGCATGGCATCTACAACTTGGCAGTAATACTATTTTTCATTTTTTTTGTAATTTATTTTTTGCAATTAATTTATTTACAACGGTTACCTCAATTTGGTAAAAATATTTTCGTAACGATCATGCGACCACCAAAATGAGCTAGAAAAAATAAATCATACAATAATTTTGTGGCATCCCTGCCTTCCCCCCTTTCCTGTGAAACAAACAAACACATGTGTCGCGGATTTTAACCCCTAAAAAATACTCTCGGTCCCAACTAAAAAAGAAGAAAATAAAAGAAGCCGCATTGAAGAAAAGAGTCTAGCGCTACTATCATAATACCTCTCTCTAGGAGAGTGAGCTGGCTGCCTTACGATTATTTCGGCGACACCACTAAATAAGGCTCGGCGCGAGCTTGCAAGGGACGCCGGGTAATGTAGGGGGTGGAGGGGTGGAACAGGGGGGTATCGGCAAACAGTGAAAAGACTTCTGTCAGTTGGCTTGCTGAGCCTTCTCCGAGAACAACAGCTTCCTTAGCAAGTCCTTCTTCAACTCTCACACAACAATGGTAAGTGTCTGACCTAGCAGTGCATTGTTGGATCAAGTGAACACTTAACATACACTTCGGCGAGCTAATAGAGCTAAACAACGTGAATATTGTTCGACAATGAAAGGTGATATTATCGAGTGATTTCTGTGATTTATTTATTTATCGAACGATTGGAATGATTTATTTAGTTTTTATGGTGCTATGCGTGTTGAGTTATAAGGATCGGGCTGATGGTTCGGTGCAAGTATTTGAAGATATTATTTAAAGAGTGGTCGCTTACAAGTGCATTATAAGTGATTTAACACTTGGAAATTTTGAAATCAAATATGAAATTAAAGCTCGAAGAATTACGTCAGAGTTTGAGATAAACTAGTGTTGTATTCAACTCTGTTTTTAAATAATTGACGCACGAAGTAGATTTAATAGAAGTGTGAGTTATTTTCCTCGTGGGTCTTAAAACACAGTTGATCTTTGCGAACATAATTTCCAAATATATGTAACCTACATTAATCCTGTAAGGTAACAAACTTACCTTGCATTATTACACTATGGTGTAGCTTATACGATAGGTTCATAGTGTAATACGACAAGGGAAGACTGCTACCTTTCAGGTTAAACCTAGTGTAAATTCAATCTACGTCTTTACAACTTGGTGGCGTATGATATACCAAAATGTGAAGTGATTTACAACAGCAAAATACAAAATAGCAGCGTTGATGTAAACAAAAACAGTAGAACAGTATCTGACAGTTACAAAAATTACAAAAACTACTTTCATACATTGATACGTAAAGTCATGTGATCTGCAACTACAGCGTTCTATATATAATATCAATACCTTTAATATAATACTAGTAGGTTAGTAAAATGCTATACATGTTGAGCGTGTTAATTATTTTTATAGAAATAGCCATGTGCCCCGTGAGATGTACTATCTAGGCAACTCTTACTAGACAATAAAGTGGCAGGCTGCGTTCATACATTCAGGGGCAACACTATTTTTATTTTCCTAGAAATAATTGACGTGTACTTTCCGAATAATTTAATTATATGAGACCATGAATAATTACAGACTAGATTATCCCTGTAATAGACACAACATCCAGTCCTGCAGTCGTGAATTAATTACTTTAAAATGGTCAATCCCAATTAAATCGTTGCGCATCAAGAATCGAACCATTACTCATTACAACAACGAGCTATCAAATGTTCTAGGGTTCCAAACCTCACAAAACAGTCCACAGCGGTTTTACAGAATACATTTTGCCATTGAGATTAGGACAAATAATTGTATTTGTTTGTGTGTTCATGTTTGCAGTGATAATATTTCACTTTTGATTTCTCAGAAAAATATATTTATACCATCCTTTTATTCCTATTGGAGGCTGGACTCCTTATTCACTTTTCATAAAATAAAGGTTTATTTTAAGCTAGAAGTGAACTTGACTGAATGATAGTAGAGGAACTATGAACTATGAACTTTGCCATCAAGACGTTTAGTTAATTTGCAATAATTAAAAAATAATAATTCAAACTAATATACAAACATAACTAAATATTTGCGTATTGGTCTATAAGATCAATTATTAATCTATTAGAGAATTCGGCCCTTTTTCCATCCTGGAATGTGAGTTAACGTAATTCAAGTAATTTTTAAAATTAAAAATAATGAAATGAAGCATTGGTGACATTTGAATTAAGTTGAGTGCTAATAAATACTAAACATTATGTAATAATTAATGAGCATGCAAGGGCTTCAATGTGCGTCTTTTATGAACAATTCTTAGTTTTTGAATCTATATTAAAATAAAATTTAAAAATAAACTTTTTGACTAAAATAATATGAATACTATTCAATCATATCTTTTATTATAAAGTTGATGAGCTTCTGAATTTTTTCTGAATAGATTTGTAGATTTCACTGACATGTCGCCACTTTAGTACAAACTCTGTTTGGACAAACAATTAAATTGACTTGGTACGATGACTAATAGCTATCTTAACTTTCAATTTAAATTTTCCTTTATTAATAATAAAACTTATTATTTATATTTCCTTTATTATAGCGTTGTCAAACAAATAGTCACAACACTTATAACAGGCCAGCACTGAAAAATAAAAATAATCCAAATCCCAATAATAATTACATAAGAAAACAATCTACAACCAAACAATAATAATTTTAATTAGTAAAATGGAAATTTGAAACTCGATAAAGTGGAAGAACAGTAATTAAAATTAATAAGCAAATAAAATTGTTTATATAAAATATAATCAATATTAATAATAGTGTATATTTAAATTTTAAAGCAGGCTGTATATAATATAAAATTAAAGTTATTGATCATGGAAAATTCTTTTAGTAAATCTTTGAGTGTCTCCTCGTTTTTGAAAATGATCAAATTCGGCAAATCTTCAGGGTGCACTTCGAATACAAAGAACAAAAGGGTTGAACTTGCATGAGGTACCGAGAGAAAGTTATTTTGGATTATTATTGTTAATAATAATATTATATCTTCGATATTGTAGTATCGATGTAAGTTGTATGGCTTCTATTAAGCATCTTAACACTAAATCTGAGATTAAATCAACTATTTGGCCACATGGGACTTAATATTAAAAAAAAAAAAATACTCAGCCAATACAATTATTTTTTGATATTTCAAAGGTTTATATTCTATGTTCTAATGTAAATAGGCCCCTACTGTCAATTAGTGACCTATACTAATTAGACTAAGGGAGCCGGTAGGAGAGAGTGAATATTACATAATTATTACACTGATATTCGCCTGGAGAGAGGATGGAAACAACATTGTTATTTAAAAAGGTACTTCGTTACAATATGTTGGTACCAAACTCTGATTTCCAGAGTAATATTTAGGCACGCTATACATGACACCAAACCTGGTTATTCATAAGTTGAGTAATTTTTTTTTTGCTAGAATGTAATCACATCCAAAGTGAAATATTATAAATTACTGTAGGGTTACATGGGATGTTTTGATTAAACATACTTTTGAAATTAAATTATGAGAATTTAATATGAATGCTACCCGCTTTGTCGGCTGCATGGTCTAACACGCTACTCTCATAGAATACTAAACTACCGATGACGGGTAGATCAAGGTTCGAATCTCGGTCGGGTGTACTAAGGGCAGTTTTTCCAAAACTGTTTTCCACTCTACTTTTGCGCAAATTCTGAAACAATTTCTATAACTATAACACTCCTAATCCTTAAAACCATTAGCGTAAATAGTACATAAGCGTATAACCCAAACCAGTAGTAGTAAGACGCGGTGCTAAAATAATAATAATATATGAATGGTTGTCATTTGAAAAATTGATCAGCAAGGATTTTTAAAAATAAATAAATATATCCATATTATAAACAATCTAGTCAAAGGGGTGTAGCGTAAGGTAGCTCAGTCAAAAAATAAAATACAATGATTTCAAATTAAGGGTACAGGGGGAAAAAGTAGGAAAGTCCAATTTTAACTTGAATTGAGTTAGTGCTACCATCTGTTAGACAATCATAAGACCGTTCTAAAGCACTTTATATAGTGGTTAAAAGAGGTCTCTGTCATATTTAAATTAATTTTTAAAAAATACGGTTTTCCTTATGGGGTTTGAGATATGAAAGTTATTGTCCTGGAAAATATGTGTAATATGACTTCCCCCCTTTTCCCCTGTACTATTCAAATCATATTTCACAATACCTACATAATAAACTATAAAGTGAAGACTAAAATCTACGAAACTTTTACCTCCCTAGAAATTATCCAATTCACTCAAACCTTTTGGTTAGACTTTTTTCCCCATTGCGTCTTACTACCCATTCGAGCTATACGCATTAAACTATACTAATGGAATGGGAACGATTAAGGTATAATAGGATAAAAAAAATGTACACGCATTTGTGTGAGTTAAGAGTAGGAAACCATTTAGGGAAGAAAATAACCTCAATTCACCCGAATGGGGTTTGAACCTCAATCTAACCGTTACTGGCAATCCAGTTAATTACGAAGCTAACGCCCAGAGAGATAAGTGTTTTTAGGGGGAGGGGTGAATAGGAGTTGTGTGAAAATTTGAAATGAGTGCACTTTTTTCATGAATTCATTCCAATATATATCACTCATTTAAACAACCGGTGCAAATTCAGTAAGTCTTAATAATTAATGTACAGTAGTGATTGCCATTAAGTTGGCCAAAAAGCGTATGTACAAAACCGACAGAAACAAGTCGCACATAAAAAAAAAGCGTGGTTAATTAATGTCCCCTCTCCCGTGATAAATATATATTTTCATCTTCAGTGTATTAAGTACTTCCTGGATGATCGTCTGTGAAATGTTTCACTCGCGGACGTCATCGTTTTGAGGTGGTGCAAGAGTTTTATTCGTAACCGGCCATTCCGACGCGGCCTGGATCTAATTTTACCCTGCTCTCCTGGCCTATTTATATCGGCTACCTCTCGTGGTCGCCTCCTATAGGTCTGCCCACGGACGTGTCCAAATTAGACGTACCCTCCCCCCCTCTTAAACTCACTTCCCAGTTTCCCTCTTAGGGCACCTCAACGTATCATCTTACCCCCTGCGACCCAACTATAAAATGTGCAAATAAATACACATCGGATAATATCTAATCTCACTTGAATTTATAACTTTTTACGAAGTTCCACAATAATAATAATAATAATTTTCACAATTTTATTTTCATTTTAATATCGATATAGTTCACTGAAATGAGGTAACTAACAGATAGTATTACTATTTTTTTTAGAGCCACATCATTACGGTTTCAGTATTGTTTATGTTAAAAGAAATTATTATTATTATCACCGCGTCTTACTACCCGTTCGGGTTATACGCACTTACGCTAATGTGTAATGGTAGGGTGATTTTGAGATGAAATGGAGGACCTACAGCTTAACGTGGAATCCGAACCACGGTGGAGACCTGGCATTCCTCACATTCACAAGATGTCTTGTCAGAGGTGAAGGAAGGGTTTGGTAATCAGATAAATCTGTGCCGGGACCTAGGAGGGAACCCCGGACGCCAGCATAGAAGTCTGACACCTTACCCCTGGACCGCCAGGTCACCTTAAAAGAAATTATTTAATAGTTAAAATAGCCCTCATTCAACTGTATAATGTTCGTGTATAGTAAAAAAAAGCCTTCAACATGCCACAAATACTCCATCATTTTGAATCTGTTCGCACTGTTTAAAAGTAATATAAATACATCAGGTATTTAAAACTGAGCTCACTGTTTCGTTAAAGTGGAACATACATGATAGATCTTAGCTGTAGCCTTTAGAAATGTAAACATGATATTTCCAAAATATAGCTCATCATCTATAATATCATATTCGATACATAAGATTCAATTTTAAAATTAAAAAAGAACTAATTTTATATAGCCACTCAAGTGTATATATATACATATATATACACATATATATATACATATATATACACATATATATATATATATATATATATATATATACATGTATGTACTTGCCTAGAATCGGTTTAATAGAACTCCAGAAATTGCTGTAAAAAGAAATGGTTGTTTTCTGAAATTGCTACTTCCACTTTGAATATTTTTGAAAAATTTAAAATTTGTGGGCACACACTCATAATATAATCTTTCATTTTAAAAAACTTTAAAAAAAGGCTTGAATTTAATATTGCAGAAATATCCATCGATCGCGTTCTAGTTGTTTACAGATAGTTATGCACCAGGCTTTATTAAACAGTTAACAATATAATCTGAGCGTACGTTTATAAAATGTATATTTAAATACAAATGGCTGTAGGTCTGCTATCTCAGAGTTCCTAGTGACAGTATTGCACATGTATTCTGATTTATGATAATTATTTTCTTTATTTTTTTTTGCATCGCGTTTTACTAACTGTTTGAGTTATACGCTTATGTACTAATTACGCTAGTGGTTTTAGGGAACAGAAAGGTTATATCTAGAGTAAGTGTACCCGTATTTGCGTAGAGATAAAAAATAGAGAGGAAAAAACCATTCAGGGGAATTCACCCTCGTACACACAACTGAGATTAGAACCCCAATATTCCCGTCATCGGTAGTCCCAGTATCTTGATAAAATAATCATGCCTTAAGCCAGGGGTCGACAACCTACATCCCGCGGACTGTATCCGGCCAGCTGACTGATTTAATCTAGCTCACTAAAGATTTAGCAAACAGACAATAGTGTTAATAAAGTTAGACTAATAACTAATTACTACATGAGAAATATAATGCTGAACATTTTTTTGTCCGATTTTTTTTTTCAAACCTTCCTACTGTATTTATTTTAAACCACATTCAGCCCGCGATAAAAAAAAACGGCTTTCCAACCCTTGCTTTAGACCATGCACAATCTTGACTGTATATGTGTGTGTGTGTGCAGGCTGACAAGGAAAAGAAGAAGAAGAAGAAGGTAAAGGAAGAGGCGACAGAGGCAGCCCCCGCCGCCGCCGAAGCGGCCCCCGCTGAGGAGAAGAGACAGAGCTCGCGCGGCTCCCGCAAGGCCGCCAAGAGGACCGGCAGCAATGTCTTCTCCATGTTCTCCCAGACCCAGGTCGCGGAGTTCAAGGAGGTAAAGGACCGTCTCTGGGAACACCGCGGGCGAGTCTAGGGAAGGGGTGGGAGGGAGGAGTTCTGCAAGGGGTTCAGATAGTCAGGGGAGATGACCGCTCGCCTAGTCCTGCCTGTGGATATCAACTGACAGCTTGTGGTTCGTAATCCACTATCGTAGTTCTGTGAACAGTAGACCTCACTCCCCAAGGCCGTAGTCAGGGGGTTGGGGGGGTTTTATGAACAAAATATATATGGTTTTATTTATGGTTCAAACAAACAAACAAAATTAAGAGACAAATACAAATTAAGGGGGCTGTGTTACCATAAAAAGCACTTCATAGAGATTCTAAAGGTGTTAAATATTTAGAAATTTTTCTAACCTTCGGCATTTTGGGGGTTATTTTACTGTAAAAAACACTTCAAAGAGCTTCAAAAAGTGTTTAATATTTAGCAATTTTTCAAGCTCTTGACAGCTAGGGGGTTCTTTACCATAAAAAACACTTCAGGGAGCGTCTAGAAGTGTTTATCATTTAGAATTGTTTCTAGCTTCCAGAAATTGGGGGATCTGCCCACCAAACCCCCCCTGAAATTATTGGCTGTCTACGGTCTTGTCACTCTATCTAAAGTAGCCCCGTGACTTCTTTGGTGCTGGCTGACAGCTTTGAAAAGCTACCAGACCAAATTATGTATCCCTACGCTAAACCATATGATCTGCAAAAACATGTGTTTAGCAGCTGTCACTTCTGACGGTCAAAATTTGGGTATATACCTACATTTTGACTGTCAGAAGTCAGCTGTGAGCTGTCAGTCAGCACCAAAGAAGTCATGGGGCTACTGTATGTTACTATCGTTACTACAGTATTAACATTTCTCTTTGGATTTCAAGTTAAAATATCGCCCATAAACAAATTCTTCCTAATTATTTCAAGTTGATATGTCTCCTAGGTATTCGACCAACTGCTCAGAATTATAGAGTCAAATCACTTAAGACGAGATATTAAACGAAAAAAACCTTTTGAGAGGTCATCAGATTGAAATCAGATTTAATAAGCATGAGCACGTGTTACTCGGAGTAGGTATACATAATTTTAACGCCAAATTTCGCCAACATTTGTACAAACATTGGACAATTATTGTAAGACAAACATCCGGACAGACGAACAAACAAAATGCTATCCAAGACACTATAAAACCTGGAGCGATATACTTAGATTATGTTAGGGCCCCACGAAAGATTCTTTGGTCCGGACTATAGCCGCCCATTGAAAAGGGATAACTAGGAGATATGCACTGACGTTCGATGTGCGCTGAACCACGCAGTTTTTGTGTCTCAGGCGTTCCAGCTGATGGACAACGACAAGGACGGTGTCATCGGCAAGAACGACCTCCGAGCCACCTTCGACTCGCTGGGCCGCCTGGCGAGCGACAAGGAGCTCGACGACCTGGTGAATGAGGCTCCCGGGCCCATCAACTTCACCCAGCTGCTCACCCTGTTCGCCAACAGGATGTCTGGAGGTGAGCGCCACGACACCTCTGGGCGACTGAGTACTTTATAGATGCACTCTGCTTTTCAGTCATTAAATGGATTACACTCTTCTTATATTATAGATGCACTCTGCTTTTCAGTCATTAAATGGATAACACTCTTCTTATATTATAGACGCACCTTGCTTTTCAGTCATTAAACGGATAACACTCTTCTTATATTATAGACGCACCCTGCTTTTCAGTCATTAAATGGATAACACGCTTCTTAGATTATAGACGCACCTTGCTTTACAGTCATTAAATGGATAACACTCTTCTTATATTATAGATGCATCCTGCTTTTCAGTCATTAAACGGATAACACTCTTCTTATATTATAGACGCACCCTGCTTTTCAGTCATTAAATGGATAACACGCTTCTTAGATTATAGACGCACCTTGCTTTACAGTCATTAAATGGATAACACTCTTCTTATATTATAGATGCATCCTGCTTTTCAGTCATTAAACGGATAACACTCTTCTTATATTATAGACGCACCCTGCTTTTCAGTCATTAAATGGATAACACGCTTCTTAGATTATAGACGCACCTTGCTTTACAGTCATTAAATGGATAACACTCTTCTTATATTATAGATGCATCCTGCTTTTCAGTCATTAAACGGATAACACTCTTCTTATATTATAGACGCACCCTGCTTTTCAGTCATTAAATGGATAACACGCTTCTTAGATTATAGACGCACCTTGCTTTACAGTCATTAAATGGATAACACTCTTCTTATATTATAGATGCATCCTGCTTTTCAGTCATTAAATGGATAACACTCTTATTAGATTATAGACGCACCTTGCTTTACAATCATTAAATGGATAACACTCTTCTTATATTATAGATGCATCCTGCTTTTCAGACATTAAATGGATAACACTCTTATTAGATTATAGACGCACCTTGCTTTACAGTCATTAAATGGATAACACTCTTCTTATATTATAGATGCATCCTGCTTTTCAGTCATTAAATGGATAACACTCTTATTAGATTATAGATGCACCTTGTTTTTCAGTCATTAAATGGATAACACTCTTATATTATAGACGCACCTTGCTTCTCAGTCATTAAATGGATAACACTCTTATTAGATTATAGATGTACCTTGCTTTTCAGACATTAAATGGATAACACTCTTATTAGATTATAGATGCACCTTGCTTTTCAGTCATTAAATGGATAACACTCTTATATTATAGACGCACCTTGCTTTTCAGTCATTAAATGGATAACACTCTTATTAGATTATAGATGCACCTTGCTTTTCAGTCATTAAATGGAAATCATTCTTCGTATATTATATATGCGCACTGCCTCTTAGTATTAGATGAGAAAACTTTTTAAATAAAGATAAAATTTGTCACTAAATTCCAGGACACCCGTGACCGATATTAAACAGCTGTTGATATCACCATGTGAAGAAAACTAAACTCTATGGTTCTACTGGAATAATAATAATAATAATAATAATAATATTTAGCACCGCGTCTTACTACCCATTCCGGTTATACGCTTGTTTTTACTGTAAAAATATTTTATTTTGTCTGATGAAAACTTTTTTTTCCTCTATAAAAACTGCAAAAACACTGACCTTTAATAACAACATATCTACCATCCCACGTTAAACACTGTTCCCCAGCATAGCAACTAAAATACCTCAAATATAACCAGACACCTCCCGGTTTTTTGAACACCATTTGTAACGTTCTCCGTTAACACGATTGCTCACTAAATTGCTCGTGGTTTATTCTAGGGTGCACTAATTCATGATTCATGGTTCCACAGGTTCTGATGATGACGATGTTGTCATCAACGCCTTCAAGTCATTCGATGAGGAGGGCAAGATCGACAGCGAAAAGTAAGCTTGATTTGTAGATACATAAAAAAAAATATGCCTAGACACCTTGGCTCTGTCGGTTTAAGGGTCCCGGGTTTGATTCCCGTAATGGTCGAATATTTTATTATTGTTAAAATTGGGGGTTTCCCCTTTCACACTGATGAATTAACGGTCGAAGGAATTAGTTTCTTGTCTTCTACTGAATTAAACTAGTTTGTAAGTCGTGTGCTAATATAATCAGTCGGTTTTGTAAAGTACAAGTTAAATAACAAAAGTAAAATATTACTTTGATACTTAGGATACATTTGTAGACTGACAGAGCGTTGTGCAAGAAAGAGGGTACGTTTGGTTTGAGTGTAAGTGTAGACAGTGTTAGTGGAGAGTTAGTGTTAGTGTAGTGTTTGTGTTAGTGTAGTGTTTGTGGGGAAATTCGCTTGCTAAGAGAAATGCATAGTTATTGGAGCAAAAATAAGTCTATAGTTTGATTGGCGCTTCAGGAGCGATCCAAGCTGCTAGATAGTAAGACTCCGCTCGCACTACACTAGCACTCGAACAACCCTCAGCCATGTTCTTGCAAACCCCCTCCCCTTTATATCCCGTAGTTCTTTACAAAACGACCCAGCTTAGTGACACAAACGTGACGTAGGCGGATATGATGTCAATAAATTCAGTACGATCTAAGTCTGATGTTGTCCAATGACGACTTGAGAACCATAAACTGACCGCCCGTTTCGTTGCGTTCTACGGGATTTCCGCAGCTAACCTGAACTGATCTAAGGGTCGCGGGATGAGAATAAGGGTAAATTAATGAAGATACTCTAAAATATGTCTTTAAAAACGTTTGGGAAACTGATAATGATAGAAAATAAAACACGGTGCAGTCGGTAGTAATAGAACCCTGGCCTTCTGAATGAGGGTTGAAAAACACGACATCAACAATATTTTGGACAGTT
>CABFOW010003045.1:54314-72315 GCA_902141385.1 Timema californicum | reverse complement strand
ATTTAGGGGGGGGGGGGGAGACTGGAACTTTTTGACTGGGTGGTTTTTAAGTACGACTGAACGACACTTAAAATTGCACAGAATTCAAAATAGATTATTTTTTTTATATTCTTCGGATAAATTTGAAACTTTTCAACGATGCACTCATCTACTTTGAAAAGTAGTCACCGGTTTGGTTCCAGTTGCTTTCTCCTAGATTTTTTAAACACAGTTGTGTCTGGTATTTAAATTTTGATCAAGTCCAGCAACAAAAATACCCTCAACTAAACTCAATAGTAAAAACGAATATGGAAGATGAAGATCGTTAAGTTGGTAGGAGGAATTAAAAGGAAAATGGAAATCAATCTAAATTTTAATCAAATCTTACAAGTTATAGTTTAATTCGATTGTTTTGGTTAGATTAGCGTGATATTGTACCTCTAGTGTCTGTTTATTTAACTCTTTAACGTAATAACTGGTCCAACACCTCGCAACGAGGTCAGTTAGTGAGTTATAATCACACACAAAACTAAATCCCAGCCAGTAGACCCGGGTACGGTGCGTTTTACATTATGTTTTCCCAGGAATGCTCGCGAGATTCATTCACATTCCTCCCACTCATCCTGTGTCCTTAGATCAGACGGTTGAGGTAGATACTGCACGCTTCATTCAGATGTCAAGAGACGCGTTTTATTTGTTATATTAACAATAAAAAATGCATTATTATTATTATTATTGTTATTTAGCACCGCGTCTTAATACCCGTTCGGGTTATACGCACTTACGCTAATGTGTAATGGTAGGCAGATTGTGAGATGAAATGGAGGACCTACAGTTTAACGTGGAATCCAAACCACGGTGGAGGCCTGGCATTCCACATTCACAAGTTGTGATTAATACACGTCTGGTCAGAGGGGAAGGAAGTGTTTGATAATCAGATAAATCTGTGCCGGGACCGAGGATTGAACCCCGGCCCCCAGCACAGAAGTCTGACACCTTAACCCTAGACCGCCAGGTCACCCAATAAGTTAGTTAATGTGTATGGGAGATATTTAATGAAAAGTAATTGAATAGGAGCACGATACTAGAATAGGAATAGAATAGGAGCAAGTATTAAGATGGTGCGATGGTGAATAAATCATTATAGAGAAAAATAATTTTAATATTGGTATGCCGATTCTTGATTATATTTTTAACACCATGTCTTACTACCCGTTCAGGTTATACGCATATGCACTAATTACGATAATGTGTTACGGATGTGAGAGGTCAAATTTAGATTAAGCGTACCCGCGTTTGCGTTGAGTGAAAGTAGAAAACCATTTATAAAAAACACTCAGTATATCCGACTAGGATTCGAGCCCCAATTTCCCCGTCATCAGTCCAGTTTGACATGAAAGTGACACCTTAGACGATTTAAACACCGAAGCAGGTTCGATTCTTAACGATAATGCATTTTGATAATGTTAAGTAACAAAGAAAAACTTGTTATCTCTCCATTCTATCGAAGCTTACTATAACTGTCGAGGTTTCTGTAGCCTATTCTGGTACCGGAGTGGACATAGTCGACCAGGAAATGTGATCGCAAGCTCTTTGCCTTCCCGCAGGTTGAGGCACGCCCTGATGACCTGGGGTGACAAGTTCACCGCCGACGAGGTGGACGACGCCTACGACCAGATGGTGATCGACGACAAGGGTGCCATCGACACCGCCAAGCTCATCGCCATGCTCACCGCGTCCGCCGAGGACGAGGAGGGTGAAGGCGCAGAGGCCTAAGACAGTCCCGTCGAAACAACCGTCCGTTGGGGACCTAAAAGACGCAACATTCGCAGACTCCATCTTGCCTTCCGTCACTGCGCGCGCATCTCTTAACAACGTCTTTCAAGAGTGGCAGAACATATTTAATTAAAAAATATATATATATATTATTATTATTGGTGGGACTTCTATTTTTTTGAAGTCGAAAAAAATGCTAGTAAGATAAACAAAATCTATCAGAACATTTTAACATCCAAAGGGGGTTACAAAAACCTTTATGTGGGCGACCAACATCTTGTACATCAATGTCAACAAATGTAACATACTTTTTTTTATTGGCCCCCCCTTTTTTTAATTAAAACCAAAACGTGTAATGCAACAATAACGTATATTATATCTTTGTTTTAATAAAAAAAAAATTGGAAAATTATATCAAATCTCCTTGTCAGCCGATGATTCAATAAAACGTAAAAAGCAGCCCATTGTTGTGAAAGGAAAATAACTCCGTTAGAAGTTTATTTGATGTG
This sequence comes from Timema californicum, assembly GCA_902141385.1. Taxonomy (NCBI): domain Eukaryota; kingdom Metazoa; phylum Arthropoda; class Insecta; order Phasmatodea; family Timematidae; genus Timema; species Timema californicum. Next base: position 70,051 of record CABFOW010003045.1, on the reverse strand, counting down.
TAAACCTGTGGTTTTCATCGTTCTTAAGTTTTATCTACGTGGGTTTTTAATCGAAATACGCATATTTTCCCAACCTTCTTCATATCCATTCCACCTAAATACATTTTTTGAATTTCTTTCAAAACTATTCACAAGTGCTTACCATTTAGTTTGTACAATACGTTTACCTTGTAAGGTAGCAACCTCACCTTGACCGGTTACACTATGGCGCTATCGTAGAATGCACACCATGATGGAACCAAGCAAGGTAAGCTTACTATATTTTAGGTTAAAAGGAGTGTTCGTCCCATCTCTGACTCATTCCATCACCATCACCCATGGTTCATTGTGGTTTTGTTTCGATAATAATTCACACTCTGCTCAACTTGAACGTAATTACAGCTATTTTACATGTTCAAACTTTTCAACTATACATATAGAGATATAAAATAATTAATAAAGATTTAAACTAGATATTTGTCTTGTAAAATATTAAAATTACCTTCATACCATACAAATCAAATTTACATTTGAAGAGTACAGGGGGAAAAAGGGGAAGTCACATCACACATATTTTCCAGGATAACAAAATTTTATACCTCAAATCCCATAAAGACACGCGTAAATACTTTTATAATTAGCTTAAATATTACAAATACATCTGTTAATCTTAATCTAAAGTGCATTAGAAAGGTCTCGTTATTTTCCAAAAGACGGCAGCACTAACTCAATTTGAGCTAAAATTTAACTCTTCCCCCTTTTTCGCTGCTTCATTTGAGATCGGCGAACACGGCAGTCAGATCATTTTAATATATTTTTATTGTATTGTTTAACACAAAATCTATAAATGGTTCGATTTAGGGTTAGGTTAGGCCTTAAGCTAATATCTTGATTTTCTAACAAATGGAAATGTGAAGCAGCTTCTAGAAGATGTGAATTTTTTTTACTCTTAACATCGATAATATTTTAATATATTATTAGTGTTATTTTACATCCGACACCTTGGCTCAGTCAATATTGTGTCTGCCTACTGAGCTAAGGGTGCCGGATTCGATTCCTGGCATGGCCGAAAAATGTGGTTTTACCCTTTCCCAATGGTAAATTGACAGCCGGGGACTGGACGTTGTGCCTGTCCTAGTTTTAAGTAAGATTATAAGACATATGATTACAGAACTGACCCGGACCACAGGCTGGGGAAAAAAATATTCCTTGATTGACAAATCACTGCAAAAATGTATTAATTAAAAAAAAATTATAAAGAAAAATTATACAGTGTTTGGAGATTTAAAAATTTACATTTGTGTTTAAAAATTGGAGAAGGGCCTTACAGTGGTATAATTTTCAAAACTCTTACGCCTCACCTCTGGGGCTAAGGACTAAGAAGGGTAAAAGAGAGGAATTGAAGCCTTATTAGCTGGTCTGAAGGATTGATAACTCACATCCTGGACACATGGGCCTGGTTCAGAAGCCGATCTTCTTGTCAACGGCAACCAACTTCAAGTGAGTCTGAATCACAGAACCGATCGTTCACCGCTGCGCCAATGGGAATATTTCCCCATAATACGGTTCGGAACAAAGACAAAACACGATACGTTCCATTTGACAAGACGACCGTCTCTTTGCCACGAGGGCATAGCCTTTTTTTTAACCACTTGTCTTACTACCTGTTCAGGTTGTATGCATATATTATAATTACTCTAATAGGGTAGGGATGAGGAAGGAAGAATTTTAGAGGTTATCTACCCATATTTGCGTGGAAGGAGAGTGGGAAACCATTTAGGAAAAACATCCCTCAATAGACCCCAATCTCCCCATCATCAGCAGTCAGCAGGCCAGTCTAACACTAGACTGACACCTTAGACCATTCGCCGTGTGAGTTAGTGTGCTTGATTCTGACTTGGGGGACTGGGTATAAAACCCTAACCTTGAATAATAAAGTGTTTTTTTTTCAGTTTAAAGATGAATGTTGATATAGTTCCTATTAGATACCCTGCTTTTTTTTTGTTAAGTCATTTCTAGCTTAGTACCAAACTTAGGACGGTATGCAAGAACGTATAGTGCGTGAATGCTTAGTGCGCCGATAGTGTGATCCCAAACATACTAACGCTCCACCTTTTAACCTACGATAACTCACGAAAATCCACGCTAGTGTCCACAAAGCATCCATTTGGTCAAGTTCTGGCCCTTAGACTGGTCCGCTGTGCAACGAAGTTCTTTAACGGATTGGTTTCAATAAATTATATTTTTATTCCTTTATTTGTTATAAAACAATTTAAGGTAAATTCAAGGAGGACCTAAGAAATGGAACATGTTTGTTTTCTTATAAATTCTATTGGTGGCACGCAAATGTGGCGACAAGCCCTTGGTTGGCTTTGGGGCTTGTTGCAGCAATGGATAGAGTGGGTCACAATAAAAACAAAACCACTACGTCTCTAGTCTGGCACTTTATATAAGTCAGGGACTTTTCAAAGTGGAAGCCACTTGCCGTGTAGCGATTGGCAGCCAGTGTCTGAGCAACAAACACCTCTCTCAAAGCAAGGTTACTCTAACCTATCTTGGGTATGTCCTTCGAGCGTAGCCACGCGCGTAAACGCGCACAGCGAGAGAATTTGGAGACTGATGACCCCGTGCCCACCATCGATCCCTGTCGCAGCAGTATTACAACCGTAAAAGGCTATATCGTATTGTTGATATACCAAACATTACTGGACTGCGTAACAAATACTCACCCGACACGACCAATATGTACCGCAACCAGCTACACACTTTCCCTAAATATGGTCACAGCCAGGGAAAGATGTATTGGTCACTTCAAGCATGAAAGACGACGGGATCTAGAGTCCCATTTTCATAGAAAAAACTTTATCTAACAGCTAGAAAAGATACTATATCTACGTTCACGTAATATTACGTAAGATATATGATCTGCAGTTTTTACTTTTGATAGCCATTAACAACACCTATAAAATAACACTATTAGTATAGTGAAATGTTAGCAATGCTGAATGCAAAAAAAAGTTTGTATTTTATTAAAGGATCTATGAAAATTGAGCTGTGAGCGTGGACTGTCTAAGAATAATAAGTCTATAGTTTAATTTGAATCACTCATGTAAACGTAAGAATAAGTTAGATGATGATAGTAATAATTAATAATAATAACAATAATAAGGAATCAAATAGCCAACGCTATTATTATTTATGCTTTTAGAGAGAGGATCACTCCATCTAGATATAATATTCTGAAAATTGACACCTGGACACGTGAATCGAACCCGAAGCCAAAGGTCCCGGGTTTGATTCCCGTATCCAGGTGTCAATTTTCAGAATATAATAATAATAATGTTCAAACCGTTTAAAGGAATTATCCACTAATTATATGAAAATAAAGCATAATTATCTGGTCCCAGCACAGTCGTATAGTGCTAATGTTTACCATTTATTGTGTGAAAATAAACTAAATAATCAAATTACATGACGGAGTCTGTTCCAAAAGTTACGCTGCAATAAAATATCGCGTACCTGGTTGCAGTTCTTCCTACAAGAGATGTTGTAAGTTTCCCCACGGGCCTGGAGACATGCCTGAGCACGACTTTTCATATGATATGATATCAAGGGAAGCGTCCAGCTTTTGGGACATCCTGCATGTTTTGAGTATAAAGTTTCACTACCTATCCGGACTATCATAGTATTTACACAATTGAGGTTAGGATATGGACGCTAGAGTTTAAAGGAAGTGTACCTACATTTGCGTGGAAGCGGATTGAGGAACTATACAGGAGAAAAAACACTTCAGTACATCCGATTGGAATTCAAAACCTTTAACGCCCCTTAATAGATAAACCCAAACAAGACGAGAATGACGCCTTTATACGTGTGCTCAACGATACGATAGTATATTCTTCATGGTTGTTAATTTTATATTTTCCTTCTTTTTCTTCATATCGTGGATTCGGTTTGAGAAGAATATGATATGACTCAACAGTTTTAAATAATTCCAATAGAATGAAAAGTAACACGTGGACACGGGAATAAAACTAGGATTCTTGGGCTTAGCGTCAGAATCCTGTACCACTGAGCTATCCAGGTATCAAGGCAGAGTCTATGATGGACGTGTGTACATCATCGGATACTAAAAGCTCTATTTTATATCACAGCCACCGGAGACTCGGTTGTTGCTTTATGCTGCTAATAGTGCATTCCAAGCAAGTCAAAATATAATAAAAATATTATTCAAAATTCAGTAAATAATCAACATTATTATTTTGAATCGTAGCCTGCTATAAAGTTGAATTATGCCTTAAGGCGGAAAATTAATATCATGTAGAATTTTTTTAAATATTATTATTATTATTATTATTATTATTAGCATCACGTCTTACTACCCGTTCGGGTTATACGCACTTACGCTAATGTGTAATGGTAGGGTGATTGTGAGATGAAATTGAGGACCTACAGTTTAACGTGGAATCCGAACCACGGTGGAGGCCTGGCATTCCCCACATTCACAAGATGTCTTGTCAGAGGTGAAGGAAGGGTTTGGTAATCAGATAAATATGTGCCAGGACCGAGGATTGAACCCCGGCCGCCAGTACAATAGTCTGACACCTTACCCCTAGACCGCTAGGTCACCCCCTTTTTTTAATAATATAAAAAGAAAGCTTCACATTATGTGTTTTGAAAGTTATATTAAGCTATAAGAAAATATAGGTCTGAGTTGCAACAACTGTCTCAAGATGTCTCACAATTTTTATTACAACTTTTTAGAAAGTTAATGAGAAATATAGAAATAAAATTTTACCCACAATACCTATAATTAACTAAACAACAGTATCAATAATAAAACTAATTCGTCCGTCAGTTATAGATGAAATCGTATAATTTATATAAAACATTATTTGGGCTACCCATAACTTTCGAACGGCGATGACAAATATTATTATCTAATTGGTACGCTACTTTAATCATATTATAAAGATCAAGAGGTTCTTGAAATCCCCCATGTCACACTCACTCTGGTTTCCCCTATAAAATAAATATATTTTATTTGATACAACACACTCTATTTACGACGGGAATAGGCCGAGTTATTTCACAGCAAGAATACTACGATCATGTGTCACGAGTGTGTTTCCTTGATAGAAAGCCCCTCAAAGTCCTGATTATGCAACACTCACATACACCACTGCATCAGCAGAATGCATCCCGATTCAACTCTAGGCGAATAAGGACTCGAACAGCGTTAGCTTATTATTATTATTATTATTATTATTATTATTATTATTATTAGCACCGCGTCTTACTATCCGTTCGGGTTGTACGCACTTACGTTAATGTGTAATGGTAGGGTGATTGTAAGATGAAATGGAGGACATGTTATTTCATAGATAATATTGATAATATTTACCAAAAGTGACAACTGAAGATCACATGACTTGACGTACGAATACGTGAAAGTAGATCTAGTAACTTTTATCTTTTAGAAAAATCTCTCCCTATGAAAATTGAACTGTACATCCTACAAAGTTTTTCAATCCAGGCCTAAATTATATAGGCCTAGATATATTTTGTTTTTATGATTGAATTTATAGTTTCCAAAAATTATGGATATTACTAAAAATAATGTTCAAAGAAGTACGAAGAATCCATTTTTTTTGGGTGGATGGTATACTAAATAGCTTCATAGGTTGACCATTTCAAAATATATTTTTGATTAAATTTATATTTTAAAAGAATATTTAAAAACGTGTACGTGTTTACCGTCTTTCAAATGCACAACTCTCTGGTTAAAATGACACCTTAGGAAAATGACGTCAGACCAGTAACTTTTAAAAAAAATCAAAGTGTGCGTGTGTAGCAACTCACTATTTATAAATACATATTAGAAGACCTCAAATACGCACACTTTAATGCGCAATAGCAAGCCCATTAAAACCGGAAACATGGCTAATGGCGACAAACTAAACAATTTCTCAATTTAATTGCCAACATCTTTTAAGCTCTTCGACTGTTTCCAAATCTTACAACACCAAACGTTCTATTTCCGCGTTTTAGTGTTAACTTAATATCAGGTGTTTTTTTTAAAAGGCGATTTCTGTAACGCTACGTTTGTAGCTTTTGAGCGAAATGATTTATAGGAGCATTAAGAAATATGAAAGGAAATATAATAGTTGTGACTTCATGAGTCGGGTTGGAGTTCATGACCATCGGGGCAACAAGGACCTATGTCTAAACTGGAATAATTCAACAGTAGATAAATACTAGAACCTTTGATTCCGGCGTAAAATAGAAATTTGGAGGTATATTTCCAAACACTTCATGGTTATTAAGGGTTTACCCAAAGGCTAAAGAGATGATATAGTTTTTTTGGAGAAAATATATCCACATAAGCGTAGACAGAGGATTGGAAATCCAACATTTATAATCTTATGTCCAAGATTCGAATCTTGACACAATATTGATTATCTTATCCATCCCCACCTATGACCGAACCCGTTTTCCTCGAATCTTTGTCCCTAATAAGCCAGTCTAGTGCGAGTCTGTTACCCTAGACCATGTAACTACCAGTGTAGGTTGCCAGAGACACACAAAAAATGTAAATCTTGTAATTATCTGTGTTATTTTCTTATGTATAAAAAAACTCTTTGGTGTCAGCCCGCAATTAAACAATACTGACCAAGCGGTCTCCAACTGTTGACGAATATAGTGCCAACTTCTGAGGGTAGAGGGTGTCATGTGGTCAGCACAGCAAACCCTACATCCTATAATCTCAGTTTTTAGACCGGAGCCACTACTTTTTCGTTCAAGTAGCTCCTCATTTGTCCTCACGAGGCTAAGTTGACCCCGTTATAGACCCACTGCTTCACAGAGAATCTGAAAGCACTAGGGATTGAACCTGGGACCTCTGGATCTGTAGCCAGGAACTCTGAGTACTATACCACAAATACGGTATTTTTATATATAATATTTTAAAAATCCTCTCTATCAATAACTAACAAAAGTATTATCTATTATAGAAGCGGTTCTCAAACTTCTTTTTAGATTGTACCCCTTGGTCGTGACTAAAAGTCTAATGTATATCCACGATAAAATTTTCCCAAATGACAAATGTCAGGTAATGAAAGGAGGAAAATTCCCTGTGTCACCTAGAAAATTCCTCACCACGTTTGATTCTTTGGTCATTTTGCCAATTTTCTCTTGAGAGATGCTTGGGCACCCTCTGGAGGTGGAGCGCCTACGCCCATGGGGTACGAGTTTGGGAACCACTCGATTAGAGCCTTTATATGCGTGTGACGGGTTCTGACCTCGGTGTTCCTCTCCCCTCCCCTCTGACCCCTCATTCTCCCTCCACCTCACCACCAGGACATCTCCAGTTTATATTTTTATATTCCTCCGACAGTCATTTCAAGGCAATAAGTGCTAAAATACACGCATATTAATTATTTCTGGCGTGTTTGATGGTCATAAAAGTAACAGAGTGTTTCACTTATAAAGTTCACATCGCTTTACACTGGGGACCAGACTGTAGAACCACCGGTTTAGAACCAACTAATATATTTACACATAATTTACAGATTGACCAAAATGTTTTTAAAGCCAACTAGGAATATTAAACCTCTATTGGGTGACCTGGCGGTCTAGGGGTAAGGTGTCGGACTTCTGTGCTGGCGGCCGGGGTTCAATCCTCGGTCCCAGCACAGATTTATTTGATTACCAAACCCTTCCTTCATCTCTGACAATACATCTTGTGAATGTGGGGAATGCCAGGCCACCACCGTGGTTCGGATTCCACGTTAAACTGTAGGTCCTCTATTTCATCTCACAATCACCCTACCAATACACATGAGCGTAAGTGCGTATAACCCGAACGTGTAGTAAGACGCGGTGTTAATAATAATAATAAACCTCTATTATTTTCAATGGTGGACACTATACACCATCCACCCATTCGGCTGGACAATCAATTTTATAACTGTGTAAATAAATATATAATTTATTTGCTTATAGCTAAGAAACAATTGGTTTTATAAAAATATGTTTAGAAAAAAGATGTGTATCTTTAATAGTACTACGACTTTACGGTGATACGCTATCTTGTATCTCAAATAGTTGTGTAGGTATAATCAAAATTTGATATTTCCGCTAATTTAAAGTACCTTCCAAATAATTTTCACAGGAAAACGAAATATCACTTTTGTTTGTAATATTAAACAGTGCCTAAGACACAGAATTTACTCAAAATAGTTAGAGCGGATTTCGAAAAAAGTCGATTATTCTCTCTTTTTCGTCCTTTAATTAAACAACCCTTAATTCTAGGGTTGGATATCTAATTACAAAAACTCCTCGGGAGGGATGTATAAAAGTACTAATCACCCAGTTTTAGCACAATCGGCAGGCCAAGACACACAGATATACAGACAGGCGACATCGCGAAAACAACTTTTTCGGTTTCAGGGGGTCATAAAACGTCGACATTTATCAAAATCTATTGTGCTATTTTTTTATGATCACAATACTTCTCTCTCCGAGGGGTCAAAGGTACGTGAAAAATGTAGGCTAATATGGATTACTTTATTTAGTAATGTTTTTAGAAGCAAAGTATCACAACAAAATACGAGCATATATATATATATTATATATATATATTGTTAGTTGACCCATGGCTCAGTCGGTAGCCAATCTGTCTACGGAGCGTAGGGTCCCGGGTACGATTCCTAACACGGTCAAAAAATTTATTATAGGTATAATGTGGGTTTCCCCTTTTCATACTGATAAATTAACGATCGGGGGGCTGGGCGCTGTGTCTGCTATACATGTAAGTTAGTTTATAAGTTGTGTGCTAATATAATCAATCGGTTCAGAAAGTGATGGGCAAGGGAGGTTAAAGACGGAATTTCACTGCAAGGGTTCCAGGTTCATTAACTGCAGATCTAATGAATACTGATTTAAGTTAGTTTAATTATTTAAGATATTTAACGTGCACCTTCTGAACCTATTGATTATATAATCACTCAAGAAATTTTATGAGCGATAGTGAAAGAGACATAGCTGTCAAGTTTGTCGGGAAGGGTATTTTCACATACCTTCCAGGGTTCGTTAACACGTCACAATCATCACGGGACCTCCGGCTTTACTTCTCTTCCGAAGGAAGTTGTACTACAGATTTTTATCGGGCAAGAAAAACCCGTTAACCTCAGCCGGGTTTGAACCCACGGGCACTGGATCTTGAGGCGAGCACTTTACCCCAAGACCACCAAAGTCGACTCAAGTTATTTATATCTAAATATGATTTATTAGTGAGGAAGTCACTCCGGTCCACGAGTAAAGATATCACAGCGGCCCGCCATTAGAAGGATTGGCGGGATATTTCGCAGCGGCATGTTTTCTGCCCCATATACCTGAATGTGAGTGTCGACCAGTTAATAACCTCCCACGAGACGTCACAGCACCTGTCTGTGAGTAGCGCCATCCTTCTCCCACACTTGCAACACTCGGGGGGGATAGTTTGCATTAGTGCGATCGAAAGAGGACAGAGAGATAAGGAATGGAAAGGGAGAAGGGACGGAGATAGAGAGAGTAAAGATGGAAAGAGAGAAGGGATAGAGATAAATAAAAGAGAGGGAGAAAAGGATTAGAGAGATAGTAGGGTTGTAGGTAGAAAGATAGGAGCTAGAGCGATAAAGAAGGAATGGGGAGAGATAAAGAGAGAATAAATAAGAGATGAAGAGAGAAGGGACAAAGGGAGAGAAAGTAGAGGTGGAGAGAGAGAGAAAAGCGATGAAAGGAAAGACAAAATAATCTAAGAACGAAGGGAAGGGAGAAAGAAACAGATAAAAAGAGAGAAAGAATGACAGACATAGGGAAAGAGATAGATAGAGATAAAGATGAAGATGGAGTTAAAGAGAGTGAGAAAACTAGAGGAAATTAAATAGGCCGACTTTCTGAACAAATTTACATCCTAACTACTCCTACCAAATTCGATGGTCGAACAGTCTAAGGCTTCACTCTCGCAGTAGACGGGTCTGTCGGCGACGGGTGAGAATCGGGGTTCGAACCCCGGTCGGGTGTACTTAGGGTGGTTTTTCATAAATGTTTTCTAAACTTTCCCTCCACGCAAATGCGGGTACACGTCCTTAAATTCAACCTTTCTTTCCCTAACACGTTAGGGTAATTAGTATACAAGCGTCTAACCTGAACAGGTAGTAAGACGTGGTGCTTAAACAACTTACGTTAGTCGACGTTACGTCCGGCCACGGTGAGCCAATCAAATACAGACAAATAAATGAGCATCGATATTTGAAACGTAACGAAAGCACAGCGATGGTAAAGGAAAGGCCCACCACGTTCTGTGAGTATCATATTTTTTAAATTTATCTCCCTTCAATGGCAAATTATAAAACCATATTTTTAAATTAGTTATTTTAACTAAAACCCGTTTAACAAAAAATAAAATCAATACATGATGATTGTATTTATAAAATTATCTGAAATTGTTTTATTTCAACAGGTTTGATTGACCGAGCGTAGTGAGTTTCTGTTTTAACTTTACCATTTGTTATCTCGTCTTTCTGTCTGCCCGGATATTTGTTACATGATAACTGTCAAATACGTGGACCAATTTTAACTAATTTGACAGGAATATTCTTTGAACATAGTCAAAACGATGTATGTACTGAACATAGTTTTTAAAACCTGGTTGCCTGTTTAAATATGGTGGCCACTCAAAAGGTTTTTCATTTAGTAAACTATCTCAAATTATGTGAATTTATAATTACAAGCAATATATTGAGTACGTGGGGCATTTGTTGTAAATTTTGACTTTTACTGTGAGACCAACGTCTTAAACCGCTTAAACAACAGTTATTATCTATGAATATAGTTTACTATTGAATATAGAATTAATTTGTTTTCTATACAGCTCGATCACCAAGGAGAAATACCAACTTCAAATCCAAGGAGATATTAAAGGAGATGTTTCAACATGAATTCCAAAGATAAATGGTAAGACTGTAGTAAAGATAAGAACATGACATAGTTTTCAATAATATGATCTGAGCTCAACTGTTCACAGAGCTACAAGTATTTTACCATTAGTTGACTTGATATCACGTGATTAAACATTTAGAGCAGTGTTTTCCAAACTGTGGTACGCGTAACCTTGGGGGTACACAATACACCACGGAGTTTTATTATTATCATTAAACAAGTTATTAATACTAGTAAGTATGCAAAGAAATTGGCATATATTTTGAAGAGAGGTTATGGAGTTTTATAAGCCTTTCATTCCCTCTGTCGCACCTTTGTTTGACTTTTCACAAAACTGTAATATAAAATTTGAAACGACCATTTATGTGTACACAATATAATTTTATTAAAATGTTAAAAGTTTGTTTATAGGCCTAATACCTTTTACAAGATATAATATATTCTTTTAATTATTGTTTTTTTTATTAAGAAGAGATAAAAGGGGTACGTTTGTTAGGTAATGGCCTCAAAAGGGGCACGAGATTGGAGAGAGTTTGAGAAACACTGATTTAGAGAGAGTGCACAAAATTATCAATTTTAAAACTATGATGATATGGAGTCTACGTAATATTTAGATGAGAATGAATACGTGTTAAAACTAATAAATAAAAATTATAGTCGGATGATTCACAAAAAAAGAGAAAAATGTGTCTCATGTCAACCATCACGCTAACTAGATTATAACCATGGAAAAACAAACACCATGGGAGAGTTCCGAACATAAACTCAGATATTAAAATAGCTAAAAGGTTATCGGTTTGGTTTATAAACATCGGAACGCTATAACCCTTATGGAATTGAAAATATTTTCTCTTTTGCTGTCGTAACGTTCCATTTCCTACATTCCTACATGTTGAGTTCTTATTTCTAGTTGGCCATAAATTGTGTAACCGGTCGTGTCAGAATATATCCACTCGACTACCACGTGTTTTGTTTCACAGTAGATCCCAGTTCGGAAATTACTTGCGGTGTTCCTCAAATCATGGAGCGCTCTCCAATAGGGGCTCGCGGTATCTTGTGGGATATGTGTGGTATAGTTCACTCACGGTAGCTTTGGTCTTGTCTGACAGTTCAAACGTTACTGAACTAGTAGTTCTGTGAACTGCAGACTTTCCTCCTTCCATGTTTTATTTAGCACCGTGGCTTACTACCTGTCAAGGCTATACGCATACGTACTAATTACGCTAATGAGTTAGAAGTGAAGAAGATTGAATATAGAGGAAGTACACCCGCATTTTCGTGAAGGGAGAGTGGAAACCCATTTTGGAAAAACATCCTCAATGCATCCAACTGAGATTCGAACTCCGATCTCCCTGTCATCGGCAGTCTAATCTAACACGATAATGACGCCATAGACCATGCGGCCACCGAAGCAGTTTCCTTCCGTGTTACTATCTTTAATACAGGCTTAGCATTTATCTTTGGATTTCAATTTGAAATATCCATTTTAATATCTCCTTGGATTTGAAGTCGACATTTTCCCTTGCTGATCAAGTTATATAAAAAAATACAAACTATATTTATAGAGAATAACTGTGTTCCCGTGGTTTAATACGCCACTCTCCCAATATGTGTCAAATTAAAAATAAATCCCTAAGAACTCGATCGAATGCTTAGAATTATATATTCAAGTCACCTGAGAAGAGCTATTAAACGAAAAACCTTTTGAGATACCACCCTCTTGAAACGGATAGTCAGATCAAAGCCGTAGCCAGCGGAGGAGGGGCGGGGGAGGGGGTCAAACCCTCCCGAAATTTTATGAACAAAAAAAGCATTTCAGAGGGCTTCTAGAGGTGTTTAATATTTATAAATTTTTCTAGCCTTCAGCAATTATGGTGTTATGTTGCAAAAAAAACAAAAACAAAACACTTCAGATTGCTTCTAGAGGTGTTTAATATTTAGAAGTTTTCCTATCCTTTGGCAGTCAGGAGCTATGTTCAAGCCACGGCAGTATGGGGTTATTTTACCATCAAAAACCTCATTTCAGAGTGCTTCTAGAGGTATTTAGAATTCAGAATTTTTTCTAGCTTCCAGCAATTGGGGGATGGGCCCACCAAAACCCCCCCTGAAATTATTGGCTGGCTACGGCCTTGAACCCGGTTAAGAAACTACAGTAAGTACATTACAGCCAACATTCGGCCTAGGTTCAAATAATGTCCCTCTCAAGTTTCGTTTAAGTCGATCAACACATTGACCATTTATCGCGTAACAGACAGTCAGACAAAATGCCAAATGGTCAAGTTAAAACAAAACCTCGCTATATAACCTAATATATCGTGGACACAATATATTTGATATTTTTGAATATTAATGTTTTGACTATAACATCTAACGTTCTATAAAACTTATTTCAACCTACATTTTAATTTTAGATGTAATTTTAAAATGTTAAATGTTTTCTTAGTTGTATATGTTTATAGCTCATATCACTGTATACATCTCCATATGTCAAATCTAATATTCTTTATAAATCTTTATAAATTTATTAATTAAAACTTAACTATAACATTTTAAATGTTGTACACATATTATATCTACCCCTTACATCTCATTTATACATAATATATTTAAAATATCAACCACATAATTGAATTATAGTTCCCTAATATAACTTATTATTATTATTATTATTATTAGCACCACGTCTTACTACCCATTCGGGTTATACGCTTATGAACTAATTACACGAATGGTTTTAGGGATTAAGGAAGCTATATTTATAGGAAGTGTACCCGCATTTGCGTGGATACAGAGGTGGAAACCCCTTTGGAAATACTACCCTCAATACATCCGACGGGAATTTGAACCTCGATCTTACCGTAATCGGTAGTCTAGTCAACTGCGAGAGTAGCGCGTTATACCACGCGGCAACCGAAGCGGGTTTGAGGGTGTTTAAAACTGCCCGTAAATGTTCATTGGTATATTTTATATAAATAATATATTCTTCCATAAGAAAATATATCTGCATGGTTCTGGTATTTTAGCACTATTTTTTTCGTAGATATATTGTTATAACTTGTGGGCCTCATAAAAAAAATACGTGACGGGCTGCATACGGCTTCAAGACGTGTCCAAAACACCCCTCAACGAATGAGTACGGTGATTGAACCCTCTAGTTCAAGTCAGGAGCGCTAACCGCTCACTCTAGCCCTGCCCCCCCCCCCCGCCACCCAGTGTGTGTGAGAACGTGTGGACGATGTGAACTCCAAAGCATCTAACTCGTTCCAATAAAACCATCATCATCATCATCTCTCCAGGTTTCTTTGCGGGTGTAGGCAGACACACGTCATAAACAGGATGTCAACACATCGCATTACCTGGACTCGACTCATATGTTCAGCAACGAGGGTATTTTTAGGACCCCCTCCCCCCCTGTTACCCCATCAAGTGAACAGAGAGATGTGTCTTGGACCGCGACCAGGAATTATTTGTTTTAGCGCTGATATTTGGTTTCTGTCGAATATCGCCATTTTTACTACCGAGGAAAATTGAGGATATGTTCCGGTTTTAAAGGTTCCGTATGACGGCTACAGAACCGTTATAAGGAACCAGAGGTCAAAATAAGCTTGGAATGTATTTTAGAAGAATGTAATTTTTTTCACTACCACGTCTTACTATCCGTTTGGGCCATACGTACATGTAATAATAACACTAGCGTGTTAAGGATGAGGAAGATTGAATCAACAGGAAGTGTAGGTCCTACACCCAAATTTGCGTGTAGAGGGAGAGTGGAAAACCGATTAGAGAAAATCACCCCGAGTGCACCCAACCGTCAAGAGCAGTCCACGAGAGTGATACATTTAAACCATGAGGACACCGAGGAAGGTTATAACAACTGACGTTCACCCGCTTCGGTGGCCGCATGGTCACTACTTTCGTGTTGGATTAGACTGCCGATGACGGGGAGACCAAAGTTCAAATTTCGTTTGGGTTTAGTGAGAGTGGTTTTTCCCAAAATGGTTGTTCACTTTCCTTCAACGCAAATGCGGGTACACTTCCTTTATATATAACCTTCTTAATCCCTTAAGCCATTATCGTAATAAGTACATAAGCGTATAGCCCAAACGGGTAGTAAGACGTGGTGCTAAAAAAACTGACAATAATTTTAAAATATAGATCTTGTCGTCAACATTATTGGCGGAGTTAGATAAGAGACAGCGTGTTTCACTGACAGGCATTCTTTCGAAATGCTACTTAGAAAATAGAGCTAGAATATTACTTCCAGTTGAACAAACCTTCCGCCCACCAACACCATTAAAATAATGTTTCTTCTTTCATCCAAGCGAATGTTGGCGCATTTTCTTTTGCCTCGTCTTAGTACCCAATTGGTTTGTAAGCATATATTAACGGTAATGGATTAGGGCTGAATGAGGTAGAATCGTATAAGAAATGTACCCGCATTTTCGTGGTGAGAGGGTGATAACCGGTTTAGTAAGCACCACTCTCACAACACCCAACCAAGATTTGAATCCCGACCTCCACTTCACCGGCAACCAACCCAACACGAGAGTGACGTGTTAGACTGGGCAACTACCGACGCGGAGTCTCCAATTAAGGCGCCCCTTGGAACCCGACCCTGCACCGAGACCGTACCCTCTCGGTACTGAAGACGTCTGTGAGAAGTTACGGCCCAGTCGAGAGCGATGACAACAAGCCGTAACTCCAGCTAGGAGGACGGACATCAATCAGAGCTATGGGGCAGCTGTGGGACGCTCAAAAGCGGGTTGGGGGGGGGG
>CABFOW010003045.1:0-50157 GCA_902141385.1 Timema californicum | reverse complement strand
TATATATATATATATATATAAAAATTCAAAACATATATCTTATGTGGGTTTTTTTCTGGAATTGTTTTGATGATAGATGTTTTATTAAACAATGAAAAAAATCCGAATCAAATACCTAAGCCCTAATTTTGATAGAAGGCTCATTAATTTTGACCACCAATATTGATTGAAAGTCACTAAAATATGGCATTCTACAAATATTTCTTATTTCATTTATTAATGATAAAGTTCATCTAAAAGTCATCAAAATCTTCCAATAACCCTTCCTTATGGATTACTGTATAATTTCTCTATACATTAAACGGATTAATAATGTAATACGGTACAACTATAATATTTTTATTTCCGCCACTGTAGCAACATGAGTTTCATTCAGATAACGAGCTTCTTGTAAAAATCAGACTGTAAATTATACAGAGTGATTCGAAAGATTGGGTAAAAACTTAAGGAACTTATAAAAGGACCCAGTTGGAAACACTTTCGAATAGGAATAATTATCCTCCACTGAGTCAAGCGAGGCCATTTAAAGTTGGCAAGTGGATAATATTTCGATGCGATAAGCATACTTTCCTATTCTCCTTCTAGATTAATCTCTAATCACATGAAAGAGGCCTAACTTTCATCCACAGACGCCATCAGTGGATTTTGCAGCGCTGTCTGAACTAGCCCCATTTTTGAGCAGGGTATTGTTCACGGATAAGGCATCACTCATCAAAGATGGCGTCTTCTATCACTGTAACAAACCCGTTTGGGCCGAACTTAACTCGTATGCTACCGTTGCTCACAGCCACCAAGAAAGGTTTGCTGTGGTTTTCTGGGCGGATATCATCGGCGATAACGTGATCGCACCTTACATCCTGCTATCACGCTTTACCTGACACATTTACAGAATACTTCTGGAAGAAATTGTGACTGAGCCTTTAAAAGATGTGACACTTTTTCGCGCGTCAGCAAATGTGGGGGCGACAGCAAGGAGGGTAAGCACACTTCTCTTTCTTATTTCAGCGGAATGGTATCAGAATTCCACACCTTCAATGGCCTCACATGACTCGGGATGACTTCGGAAGACATGTATTCCTATTCGAGTCCCTCTATATGCTCCTCAAGTATTGACCTAACCTTTTGAATCGGCCTGTGTAGATTATGCCAACGTCATATTTCAGTTTTTCTGCCTCAAATATTTATAATATTAGTTTATGAAATGATTTAGTTCCAAAATTAAAACCATATTAATGGTAATTATAAATGCTTGTGTATTTTTCCAGAAGGTAGTTTTACTTCATAGGAAGAGTATAAAGGTGAAATTTGAAAATTGAGGTTATTGAAACCAAAATAACGACAGTAGATGTGCTCCATGTGCCCTTGTTGCTAGCAGCTGGAGAGCCATGGAAGCCGAGAGGTTATGAGTATGTTCGCAATGTGTATGTGTGTGTGTGTGTGTGTGTGTGAGAGAGAGAGAGAGAGAGAGAGAGAATGTTAGTGTGTGAGAGGAAGAATGACTAGTCTTAATTCTTTTTTATTAAAATTTTACTTAAAGTTTATTTATATTTGGGTTCACAATCAAAAATAAAACAAGAACAATTTAATATCACGGGGTCAAAGAATATATTTTATAACAATAATACTGCGGACAAATTTGAGCACGGACTCTCTCTCTCTTTCTCTTGGACTAAAACTTACTAACTAAACAATTTGAACTCCTTAAGTCTATATAAAGTACAATCAGTTTCCTCAATGAGGTTAGTTGGTAGTTAATAAGAATAATAAGTATCTAATAAAGTTATTGCGTTTATCGAATTTATGAAATTGGCCCAGAACCTCAAATTTACGTTCTTGAGTAAAATTTTCCCACAAACAGACTGTTCTATAGTCTGGTGCTCGCTNGGGGGGGGCTTCTGCTATAAAATATTGCACTACACCTTTAGCCAATTAAAGTTTGTATACATATACAAGATGTAGATGTACCTCCCTAGCGTATTCATCAAATTCCAGGGGAGTCTAAACCCCCTGAGCGCCCCCTTTCTAAGCCCTTACAAGTGAAACATAAATATATTAAATAGTTAATTTATAAAATATGTAGGGATTAACGCGCATCATACTGTTGTAAATATGATTGATGTCTTGTCTAGTAGGTAGCTTAATTACTAATTACACACAAAATTAAGTAAATTGAGAAATATTAATTTTTATTTTGTTTCTAGGTTTTATAATATTAGAAAATTGAAAATAAACTCACCTAAATCACAGAAAAACTTAAATATTTAAAGGGATGAAAATGTCTCAATATGACACCTAAAAGGATTCTATTACACAATATATTATATATTTATTATTATAAACTATCCCAACCTAACTAATCGTAGCTATGATATTAAAATATTTACTATTCATTATTATTAGCACCGCGTCTTACTACTCGTTCGGGTTATACGCACATACGCTAATGTGTAATGGTAGGGTGAGTGTGAGATGAAATGGAGGACCTACAGTTTAACGTGGAATCCGAACCACGGTGGAGGCCTGGCATTCCCCACATTCACAAGATGTCTTGTCAGAGGTGAAGGAAGGGTTTGGTAATCAGATAAATCTATGCCGGGACCGAGGATTGAACCCCGGCCACCAGCAAAGATTTACTATTCAATTTGCTGAATTGTTTCTGTATTAAAAATAATAAAACAATTTTTTTTACGTTATTAGATAAAGATTGGTTGGGGAATGTATTGAAAAGGTAGAAGATAATTATAAAACAGATGTAGGCCTACCTAGGAAAACCAGAGGGAAGAAAGCCACTGGGGGGACCGAGGCTTGGAGGGGGAGGGGGTTGAAGTAAGGAGTGACCTAAGCGTTCTGGATGTAAATAAGACTACTTCTGTCGACACGAAAATGTGGTAGAGGATCTAAAAGTGAGGCTATGAACCGACTGCGGTTTAGATGTATGGATAGTTAAAAAGTAAAGGTATTAGATAAAGAAAATATCTAGGTAAAAGGTATTAGATAAAAACAATAGTTAGATAAAAGTTAAAGGTATTATATAAAGACCAATAATATTTTCACAGTAGGATTATACGCCGCGCTATTCCCAAAATGTATTACACCATTATTAGTCAATGCTACAGGCATGGTATCGATAAATTTGAAAATCTGTGAAGATATTATCACTTAAAATGTTTCTCTTAATATATTAACTAATGTAGAACACAAACTTCATAGTTAAATAGCAATAATGGGGTGGTCTACCGGAACGTTGAGACGCGTTGCAGAAAGGTTAGGAAATTCTGAGTTATTTTGTTAATCCCTGCGTCTTAATATATGTTCAGGTTATACGCATGTACTAATTACGCTAATGATTTAAGGATGTGACAGGTTGGATTTAGAGGAAATGTACCCGCGTTTAATTGGAGAAAAAAGGGGGGAAACAATTTCAGAAAAAACCACCCTCAGTACACCAGACCAAGATTCGAACCCCAATCTCACTGTCACCGTCAGTCCGGTCTATTGCAAGATTGACGCCCTAGACTATTCAACCATAAACGCGGGTGGTGTAAGGTTTGAGTTCGTGGATTATGGGGGGGTGCTTCTGTTTACTGGATTAAAGTTTCCAAGTTCCATTTGCGGTAGAGCCGAAAAATGTTGGTAGTGTTATTGATGAAATCCAGTTTTTTCCCTTTCACATTGATATATTAACGTTTGTGTTAATGGATGTTGTGTTGATTCTATAATTAAGTTAGTTTGTAAGTCGTGTGTTAAGATAATCATTGATCCGGAAAGTGTACGTTCAGGTGGGCTAAACGGGGGAGGGGGGAATAATAGAAAACCTAGGGATATCAGAGAATTTAAAACTGCCAGGAAAATTAGAGAAATGTCAGGTAATTTTTTAATTGGTCAGGAAAAATGGTAGGTCTATCTATATGTTTTTTTAGCACCGTGTCTTACTACCCGTTCGGGTTATACGCCTAAGCACTAATTACAATAATAGGTTAGGGAATAGGAAGGCTCTATTTAGAGTAAATGCACCCTCATTTGTGTGTAATAAGAGTAGAAAACCATTTAGAAAAACCACCCTCAATGCACCCGACCGGGATAGAACTTCGATCTGCCCGTTTACAGCAGTCTAGTCCAACACGAGAGTAGCGCGTTAGACCACGAGGCCACCGAAGTGAGTCAAATAAATGGTAAATTAATTGTCTTTATAGGAAAGAGAACAGTATTTATTGTATTTTATAAAAATACTGCTTTTTAGAATAAATATATATATATTTACTTATTTTAAAATACATTCTAAGCTCTTATTTAAACTATTGATTATTTTGATTATTTTATCACACTTAATAATCCATAAATGGAGCTTGAACAAAACCATCTAGGTTTTGGGATCTGTGATTTATTTTTTCTTAACTTTTGTAGATACTTTGATGTCAAATACTTATAATAATAATAATAATAATAATAATAATAATAATAATAATAATAATAATAATAACTATTATTATTAATTATTGTGCTTATATTTTTATCATTATGTTTAAAACCACGAATATTAATTTAATAAACAGGTATGAGGATAATAGTTTAGAAAGAAACTATAACATCTAAACTGCTCTATTTCATTTCATGCTCAAAAGAAACAATAACAATTAAACAGCTATATTTCATTTCATACTCAAAAGAAACAATAACAACTAAACTGCTCTATTTCATTTCATGCTCAAAAGAAACAATAACAATTAAACTGCTATATTTCATTTCATGCTCAAAAGAAACAATAACAATTAAACTGCTATATTTCATTTCATGTTCAGAAGAAACAATAACAATTAAACTGCTATATTTCATTTCATGTTCAGAAGAAACAATAAAAAATAAACTTCTACATTCCATTTCTTCAACAGAAAAAACAATAACAATTAAACTTCCACATTCCATTTCTTCCACAGAAGAAGCGCAAGAGTGGAGTGAAAAAGTCGGATATCCCCGAGGGGGTCAAGAAGGACCCGAGTGAGGTCGACGCCACCGATGCCAGGAAAGACTCTGTCAGTGCCGAATTGGCCTCCTCGAGGAAAGGATCCTCAGCTATCGAAGGGTCCTCAGATGGTAAAAGTTTGCTAGGAGCAGACATCATCCCGGCCAAACTAGAGGTAAAGTCACAGGAACAATCGTGGTATATTTGAGGTAGTATCAACGGTTTGTGGCAGCCCTGAAGCGATATATTCTGCCCCCCTCCATTAAATGTTGGACTGACCATATCCCAAAAAGGGCAATTTTCGCATTAAGTACTTTAATTGTGGATTAAATAGCCAAGCTATTATTGTTTTAAATTGCTGCTCTAGCTGCATCTAAACATATTTTGGTCTTTAACTTGAAAAATAACACCAGACACGTGAATCGAACCCGGAATCTTTGGTTTCGTACTCCATTGCTCTTATCAGTGAGCTATAAAAAAGTCGTCCCGTATCCAAGATCATTTATTCACTCATATTTTAAGACAGAGTCAGTAAATAATATTACCATTGGCGTACCAATCGAAAGGTACCGGGTTAGATCACAATGTCCAGGTGTCATTTTTCAATCTTTAGAAAAACAAGTAAAGGAAATTTCATTTTTTTAAATAAATATTTTTCCTCTTCTCAAGACTAAGGGTGAATGTTGTTTGCCAGGACGTAGCACCACCGCCCCCGGAAGAGACGTCGGGGGCGGCCAGGAGAGCCTCGGGGGCGGTGACCTCTCAGCCGCGCCCCAGTGTCTCCCTACCACCCGCCCCATCCAACAATGACCTGCTGCAGGATCTGGACGAAGACAAGCTCACAGAGCTCAAAGAGGTACAGTCACATTCAAATAGGAGGTATATTAGTAAGAATAGTGACCTGGTGGTCTAGGAGTAAGGTGTCGGACTTCTGGGCTGGGGGCCCGGGGTTCAATCCTCGGTCCCGGCACAGATTTATCTGATTACCAAGCCTTTCTTCACCTCTGACAAGACGTGTATTAATCACAACTTGTGAATGTGTAGAATTCCAGGCCTCCACCATGGTTCGGATCCCACGTTAAACTGTAGGTCCTCCATTTCTTCCCACAATCACCCTACCATTGCACATTAGCGTACGTATAACCCGAACGGGTAGTAAGACGCGGTGCTTAATAATAATAATAATAATAATAATAATAATAATAATAAATAAGACACTTATAAAAGTTAATAAAACAGTTTTCATTTATTTAAACTTCAACAAATGTGATCTGAAACCGTCACTCAGAGAATGGCAATACCTTTAAAACTATATTAATGATATGATACAATGTTTTCAATGTTGATCTAAACTAAATTAGTGTATTCTTGAAAACGTCCTTCCTACCGGAATCTTGTTCCATTCCAATCTCCATAATAATGACTGTTTCCAACCAATAGACAAATTACGAGATCTACTAGATTTATAAGTCAAGTCATATGATTTGCAGTTGTCATCTTTGATAAATATTACAAATACCTATAAAATAACACTAATAAGATGATACCAATCTTGGCCGTATAAAACACTATACATGGACCCGTTTCGGTGGCTACGTGGTCTAATACGCTACTCTTGCAGTAGACTAGACTGTCGATGACGGGGAGATTGAGGTTCGAATCTCAATCGGGTGTACTGAGGTGGTTTTTTACAAAATGGTTTTCCACTCTACCTCCACGAAAATGAGTGTACACGTCCTCTAAATATAACCTTCCTAATTTCTAAAACCATTAGTGTAATTGGTACTTAAGGATACAGCCCAAATGTGTATTAAGGCGCGGTGCTCAACATGTTCACCTTCGGTTAGAATGCAAGCATTGCAATTTTTTTAGCACCGCGTCTTACTACCAGTTCGGTTTATACGCTTAAGTACTAGTTACGCTAATGGATTAGGAATTGTGAAGGTTGAATTTAGATGAAGTGAACCCACATTGATGTGGAGGGAGAGTGAAAAACAATTTAGGAAACACCCCCCTCCAGTTCACCCAACCGAGATTCGAACCTCGATCTGCCCGTTCTCGGCAGTTGAGCTCAACACGACTAGCGCGTTAGCTAACTCCGCCACCGAGGCGGGTGATGTGAAATGCAATGCATTTGTTTTTTGCCTTCTACGACATGATGACTGCAGGCTAGTATTCAGGCCATAGGTGGCCATTTTGAACACTTCCCATAGGGAAAGTTAAGACTTTGATAAGTTGATCTAGAAAGATAGATATAAAATTAATTTATAGTTTAAACAGTTAGTAAAGTGATAGATGTATTAAGTGAAATTAACTAGCAATAACATGTATAATTTCAATATAATCACCTCTGACAAGTCATCTTGTTAATGTGGGGAATGCCAGGCCTCCACCGTGGTTCGGATTCCACATTAAACTGTAGGTCCTCCATTTCATCTCACAATCACCCTACCATTACACATTAGCGTAAGTGCGTATAACCCGAACGGGTAGTAAGACGCGGTGCTAATAATAATAATAATAATTCAATATAATTTTGGTGAAGAAACATAGTGTAAGTTATGGACATTTATATCAAATTATAATGCATCATCAACTAAAATATAAATATCAATCGAGTTGATGAATAGTCTAAAACATAAGTTGACACATTAAAATATTAATACAAAAATATAAAATACAATATAATGTGGTACGAACAATGTTCTAAAGTCCAGATTTGTTGTGAAATAAAAAAATAAAAAAATTTGGTTAACATCTGTCAAACTGCCAAACAAATTAATTGAAGTGATTATGAAATGTATAAAATCTGTGCCTTTGTCCCATTACTCCTTTTTGATATCCAGCACTGGGAAGAAGTTGGATTACTTAATTCCGACATGTTTCGGTACCATGGTACCATAATCATAGATACTGCATATGAAATTAAAGAGGCTTGGAGATTTAATTAAGACTAAAATTATTATAAGAAGTATTGTAAAATACCATTAATATCTTATAAATTAATAAAGATATATTATTATTATTATTAGCACCGCGTCTTACTAACCGTTCGGGTTGTACACACTTACGCTAATGTGTAATGGTAGGATGATTGTGAGATTAAATGGAGGACCTACAGTTTAACGTGTAGTCCGAACTACGGTGGAGGCCTGGCATTCCACACATTCACAAGATGTATTGTCAGAGGTGAAGGAAGGGTTTGGCAATTAGATAAATCTGTGCCGGGACCGAGGATTGAACCCCGGACTCCCAATGCAGAAATCTAGCACCTTACACCTAGACCACCAGGTCACCCGATAAGTTATTAAAATAAACAAACTTACTTATGTCGTGAATAATATAATACAATATAATGTTAGGCTGCTCTACATTACTGAAATACATACATGACTATAAATGAGAAACAAGGTCAAATGGGACACTTGTTTATATTAACTTTATTTAATTGTTTTTGTGTCTCCCTAAGTGGGTCTCACATGTTACGGTGTACTAGCGTTGCACCAAATTCGGATATGGCCAGGTTATTTGACTCTAAATAATAATACTTTTTTCTATGCAACTCATAGTCTAATATAAAACTACAATTTTCACAGGCATTTGAACTGTTTGATCTGAATGGAGATGGTTTAATCGATCTTCAAGATCTGAAACATACATTCATAACATTAGGTCAGAATGACGTCACTGATGGTGAAATTATGAAGATGTTATCAGAGGTAAGTGAAAAGTAGGGTAAAGCGGATTTGTATTCACCCCCTCCCCTCCTCCGTAGTTCATGCGTACACATTTAGATTGCAAAGTAAATGTTAAGGGTGGGAATAGCTTCGAAATGTTGAGGTCAAAATTGAAGTATATGTATATATATGTTTATATAAATAATGGATAAATATATAGTATGTATATGCATATAATAAAGCCGAAAAAATGCCGAAGAAAAGTAAAAACAAAGTTAAAGAAGATTTTAATATATTCGTAGTTTTATTGATAAAAAGATCGGAACTTGTTTGAATATAGGTTTGCTTATAAATAGGTTACACTTACTATCCTTTATCAAACATGGCTACAAAACAATAGATTAGAGACGCGTATTCGTGTGTGTATTTTAAGAAATAAAAAAATAAGAAAAATTAATAAAGAATGAGACTAAACAAACTTTTTCAATGCTATTGGTCGCGATAATCGTTGCACTATTTTCCCTAAAACTTTCCCGTTTCCTCCCGCAAAAGATCAAGAGGGGGCAACATACCCGTACCCCCCTAATTACGGTACCTATGATTTAGGGTACATGGAACCCTTGAGTCTGTCCTAAAATCAAATGATGATGATGATGATAATAATAATAATAATATTGCGAATTTGGGCTCCATCAATCGTAGCCCAGTTTGTGGAAAGATTAGCCAGTACTGATGTACCGTTATCCAGGGGACGCCCGAATGTACTATAGTGCATCCTTTCCGTGGAGGCTCTTTCCATGTCTCGATGAGATGAGATGGTGGGGATGGTAAGTATGAGGGTGTGGAACTGGTGGAAACACTTAAACCTAACTAATCAAACCCTCTTGACCATTGGGGGAATTCCCCTTTCGGGAAAAATACTAACGGTACCAGCCGGGAACCGAACCCGGATCCCCTAGGCTCGAATCCAGGTGCCCACGGGGCCGATGATGATGATGATGATAGCAATCTATGTCCGATGTCGATCTCTACTCGGGGGGGTGTTCTTGTTGTGTCGATGATTCCAGGCGAGTGAACCGCTGGACTTCGACTCGTTCGTGAACCTACTGGGGTTCAAGACCGTGGAGTTGGACCCTCAGGAGGTCCTTCTGGAGGCCCTGTCCAAGTGGGACTACGAGAGCAACGGCCTCATCTCCGAGGAAAGGTAAGAGCCTCATCGCTCTCCCGTGCGAAACCTTTTAGGGAAACAAGAAATACTCCATAGTCTCAGCCCACAGTTGAGCCGTACCGACAGAGCGGCCTCCATCTGTTGTCGAGTATTGTGCCAAACTCTGCGGATAGAGAGCACAACGAACCATTCGGCGGCTAATCTCAGTTTTATAGACCAGAGCCATTAATTCTTCACTCAAGTAGCTCCTCATTTATCCTAATGAGGCTGAGTTGACCTCATTACAGACCCACTACTTTACAGAAAACCTGGAGGTGCCAGGAATCGATCCCAGGACCTCTGGATCTGTATTCAGGGACTCTGACCACTAGATCACAAAGACAATCACTTGTTATAAGATACAAACAATGTTTTTTCTGTCATCGTTGATAACAATGATATTAATAATACAATAAAATGTCCCCCTCTGTTTCCGCTCTGTGTTCCTCACCCTTTGTACTTTTTGTATTTTTTAAGGTCCTGGCGACCATATATGAGCTATGGGGTGGGTTTTTGTTATATTTTCCCACCCCTAACCCACTGAGCGTCCAATTCAGCCCGCCAGGGCGTCAATGTTGTTCTCTGTGAAGTTTGTTATCTGTTTCTATGTCGTGTGTGTTGTCGAGAGCCCCTCGGGGCTGGTGTCAACTGTCTGTCCTATATGTTTCTACGTGTTTTATTCATGTTTATATATGTATATGTTTAGTAAAATAAATAAGCCTTACAAACAAACAATAAAATGTTATCAATGTTGATTACAAAAAAAAATATTTTGTATTTTCTAAAAGATGCTTAAACTAGCTAATCGTAATAAAATTAAGGTATAGCTTCTCCAAACCCACCAGTGGTTTTAGAGTGTCTGTCCCCGAAAATACGAGGAAATAAATGTTCACTTTCTTTACCTTTGTGTAGATTTGCGGATAGATTTGTTTTTTTAATTGGGTGTTGGGAAATTTAATTTTCTTTTCTCCTGTTTATAGGATCAAACATGACCTGATGACGTGGGGTGACAAATTTACAACAAAAGAGGTTAGTTTGCTTTATGTATACACACCAAGCCAGGCAATAATACGATCCTAACTATTTTCAAAACTTAGAGGAAATGTTCGAAACAATTCACGATAAATTCACACAACAGATCATTTAACAGAGAGATCACACATACAATTCAAAATTATGTTGTAATAATTTTAAAAACAAAAATAATCACAACAACAAAAGTTTGCATGTAGATTAAGACAATACTGTGTACAGTACGATACAAAAATACCTTCATGATCTAGTTTAGTCAAATAATATTTACATACAACCCTTTCAACAGAGCAGCCTCAAGCATAATGTTGTGACCGGATGAACTTTCATTTGATCGCTTTGTCCTTTATCACAAAATTTTAGTTCAAATTTTTTCTTATGAACTAGAAAGGAAATCATCATAAGGATATATTAATAAACGTCTACGCAGAACGCTCAGTTTACAAACACCGGCTCAAGGATACGAACCAACGCCCACAAATGGGTACACCAACCGATAGAAAATAACCCAACAATATCCTCTCAGAGATTCAAACCAACGCCCACAAATAGGCATGCCAACAGATAATAAATAGCATAAAAATATTCTCTCAGGGATTATAACTCAAATAAAATGGGGCAAGAAATAAAAAACCAACAAGTCAAAAAATAAAATAATAAAGTGGGACAGAATTTTTTTAAATATTTAGCACCGCGTCTTACTACCCGTTCGGGTTATACGCTTTAAGTACTAATTACTCTAATGGATTAGGAATTGGGAAGGTTGAATTAGAGGAAGTGAACCCGCATTTGCGTGGAGGGAGAGTGGAAAACCATTTAGGAAAAACCACCCCCAGTTCACCCGACCGAGATTCGAACCTCGATCTCCCCGTCCTCAGCAGTCGAGCTTCAACACGACAAGCGCGTTAGCCAACTACGCCACCGAGGCGGGTCAGAAAAAATTAAATGTGAAATATTGCAACCGTCATCCATGATCAATGACCTAAGGAAGGACGATGATGTCGTCACCGGAGAAAGTCCAGGAATGGAACCTTAAGGCTGGCACTTGAGGCAAGTGGGACTTTAGGGTCTTAAGGGTGTCCAGTACGCCGCTACATTAACTTCTCCCGTTGCTTTTCTTGATCATTGCTAATATGAATTTTTATGTAACATTTAAATAAGACATCTTTAATTTGATGTGATTTTGGGACAGTTTCAGCGATTTGGGAGTATTGAAATAATTTCACAATTATTGTGAAAGCGAGCTCATATGAAGTTTGAAAAACTTCTCTCTTGCACTTAATATATAATTTAAAAGACATTCGGTATTATGAATGAATTAAGTTGGGTTGACTGGATAACTCATCACATATTAATTTACTTATTATTTTCTTAAATCTCTTTTTAAAAAATAAAAGATTTTCTAGTTGTTGTTTTTTCTGAAATGAGGAACTTTAAATGATTATTTTCAAACAAACATAACCTTAGCTTGTTACATTTCAGGGTAAACGAAATGTACAATTAATAACTGTAGAGTACATGAATATCGAAGATTGGGACATCGAAATTATCTAAAGGTTACGGATTTAGTTGCCCCAAGTATCAGATTCATAAATTTGAAAAATGACACCAAGTACATGTAAATCGAACTCGGGACACTTGGTCTAGCACGCCAATACTTTATCACCGAGCTGTCCAGGATTCGTCCCGTGCTCATAGTTAAGACAAAATCTGTGATGGACGTGTGTAAATCATTGTACAAACGGCAGAATAAAGTCACACCCGAGATGCCGGTGGCTGGAGTATCAACGATAGCACATTGTTATCTAATGCTTTCCACACGTCTGTCACAGACTCTGCCTCAAACTATGAGTAAAGTCTGACACTGAACACGGGCTGTATCTTGGGTAGCTAGAGTATCCCCATGGCGTCTTTGGTGCTGACTGACAACTCACAGATGACAGCTGAAAGCTTTGAAAAGTTACCAGACCAAATTATGTATCCCTAAGCTGAACCATATGAGCTGCAAAAACATGTGTTTAGCAGCTGTCACTTCTGGCGGTCAAAATTTAGGTATTATACCTAAATGTTGACTGTCATAAGTCAGCTGTGAACTGTCAGTCAGCACCAAAGAAGCCATGGGGCTACTGTAAGTGGTAGAGCACCGACTTGCCAAGCCAAAGGTCCTGAGGCCTGGTCCCCACGTCTAGGTGCCATTTTTCAAATCGACGAATATCACCGCTAATCCTAATCCTGAGCCGTGTCCCGTAACTCCCACTTGAGCGTTATGTGCAGGTGGAGATAGCCCTGGAAGACGCGCCTCTGTACGTCAACAAGAACACAGGGGACGGGATGATCGACTACGTCAAGTTCTGCAAGAACCTGTGCGGCCTCAGGAAGAAGACAAGAGACCCCACGGTGGAGGACTTCATGAAGCACTGACTCACACCTCCTCCCGCTCAACCAACTGACGTACACGTTTCATCCAGGGACTCGTTTTCTGGGTTTCACTGAGATACAGAGTGTGCGGGAAAAAACAGAGGGGCAACAATTTGGACTATCGCTGCGATAGTTTGCGAATAGGGATGGCAACGATGTATCAATGATATAATATATCGATATATTTATAAAAACATCGATATAAATAGATCAGTGTTCTAGTGACAGATTTATCGATCAATTTATCGATGTATTTAATATATATCGGATTACGCTTTAAATAATTTAAATTAAAATAAATTAAACTATTTTTTGGATACTTTTACTAAGTCGATCTATTACTAGTTTTTATTAAACTTGCCTGCTATTTACAACAACTAAATGAAACATTAAAATGTGAAAAGCGGTGAATAATAACATTTCAGAACAGCAGACATCTTAATTGTGCCGTTCCATTTCGCCAAGACCAAGGCAACTTAATATATTATAGGAAACAACTGATATATCGATATATACTTTGTAATATATAAAATGACAAATACTTGATATTATCTTAGACAAAATTGCCACCCCTATTTACGAATCATTAATGGCGTTCATATCGAATGTTTGTAATTTCATTGCTCCAATAAAAACATAAGTTTGGGTTTTCTGCGTCTACATTTCCTTGATGGGTAATTTTATGTATGTTAGTAGATATTTTATTTGGTGTAAAAGTTGTCTCCTAGATTCATCTCTGGTCAAATATAATATTTATATTAAATGTTCTATATCTTCTGGTGTGGTCTAGCAATGGGAAACTACCTCACCCCTCATTTCCCTAGTACGGCCCTTAAGTGCTGCCTAGGCTTTACAGCTGACGGTGGAACTTTTAAAGATCCAACCAATCTTTGGGCTGAGTACTATACATAATTTATGTAAAACCTTTTTCATACGGTGGCCCGATGGTGTCCGCTCTAACTACTGGATACCGTGGAATGGGGGGAGAGGGGGTGTCCTAAGTGATGTATGTGACTCTGAAGGCCCCCCCCCCCTTCCGAGCGTACTGATGGAATGAATAGGGCGTGGGAGGAGAAGGCTTGTGAATTACAAGGCAGTGTACAAAGAGCTCTATTTAATTAAGGGAAATACCATTATACGATACAATGGGTATATCAGAAATACCGAAATGAACGAGGGAGCGTGTGCGAACCTCAAGGACCCCACGTGGTGGCCTGAGGGGCGAAGCCGCCATTCAGTGATTTTGCTAGCTCTTCTTAAGCTCGTTGGTTATCGAATACCCATCACCATATTCAATCTGAAACTTTCAGATTTTAGTCCATACAATAAGAAAACAAGGTCCAAGGTCACACGCGCTGGCTCAAGAAAGGATCTAACATAATGTCAGGAAATTGATGAACATCTTACTAGAAGCAACTTATAAAACAGGGCAGTACACATACATAATAATATATACATATAACAGTAGTTGTAAAGATAATTTTCGGATATCCTGAAGTTGGTTCAACGGTGACTTTCATTTTATCGGATACTAGAAGAGTCACTAAAAAAACCCACCACAGTTTAGTGAATGTCCATCTAGCAATTAAGTGCTGTCAGTTTGGAACTTGACGTCACTTAACATCACTTGTTAAATTAGCCGGTGAAAGTTCAGATGAAATGCACCTTCATTAGTGTAGAGAGATGATGGGGAAGACACCGTAATAAGTCCCATTTATAAAATAAGCCCCATTCCATCCGGTCGAGATTAGAGCTTTGGCCTTCTAGTTGTTGGCGAGATTGATGCTTAGGACTGTGTGATCAACGGTGGTAGCTTAACAAGTTACAACAATATAATTAGCAAGAAACCCGCTTCTTCGGTTGACTGGTCTGAGGCGTCGCCCTCGCAATAGACCGCGGATTGTCTTTAATGGGGAAACCGGGGTTCGAACAGCAGTCGGGTGCATAGAGAGTGGTTTCTTCTTAATGTTTCTCCGCTCCCCTTCCACGCAAATTCGGGTACACTTAATCTAAATTCAACTTTTCTCATCCATAATACATTAGAGTAATTAGTATGTGTGCATATAACCCGAATGGGTAGTAAGACGCAGTGTAAAAAAAAAATGTAACGAAAATTGTAAAACATAATTAAAATCTCCCCATAAAAGACTGAAATTGTTCAACATACTATTTTTTTAAATCACCACGTCAAGCTGTACGCTTATGTACTAACTATGCTAATAGTTTTAGGAATGAGGAATGCTATATATATAGGAAGTGTACCAGTATTTGCATGGAGGGATAGTGGAAAACTATTTAGGATAAAACCACCCACAGTACACTCAATCGAGATTCGAACCTCGATCTGCCCGTCATCGGCAGTCTAGTCTATTGCGATATTTAACCTATTGCAAGCACTATATACACCGTATCTGGCATACATTTACGGTGAAACATCAGTTAAAAATGGATAGTTTGTTCACGGTTAGTTTTACCTTTCTATAACAGTTCAGAAATTACTAAAATATGTTATATATAACATATGTATATATATACATATATATAACATATGTATATATATGTACATATATATGTTATATATATGTATATATATATAACATATGTATATATATGTTATATATAACATATGNATATATATATATATATATATATATATATATATATATATATAGTTTGTTCTTGCGTTAAGCGTCAAAACTTTAGGAAGTGGTAGTGGATAAAAAAAACTAACTCAAATTGTATTTTGTAGATTTGTTTGTTTTAGCTTCCTTTACACTCAAAACAGCGAAAAATTAAATAAAAACACGTTTTTCTGCAGAGGCTCGGCAAAGGCTTTCTTTATTAAATTTCCTGGAAGATGGATTGGTCGTGATGGACCTGTAGCTTGGCCTCTGCTTAACGCCATTAAATATTTTTTAAATATGGGGATCTCTCATCTCTCAAGCAAAAAGTGTGTGAAGTTCCTGTTAATTACCTTCAATCGTTACAACAAAGGATAACGCAAGAGCGCGAAGAAACAACAGTCGCACAATGTCGGTCAGCCATTCGTTCTGTCATTGGTAGGTGCTTTTCTGGTCTCCGGGCTGAAGGCCATCAATTTGAACAAAATAAATAATTTAAATATATTATTTAATACCTACCTATTTTGTTTTTAATAAGTTTTTTGCTATTTGCAAGAAAATTAAGCGAAAACGAGCAAATCTCCAAAATACATTTTGAGTTAGTTTTTTGATCCACTACCACTTCCCAAAGTTTAGCTATTTAACCGGGGAACATTCTGTATATTTATATCTGTCCTGCAAACATGCTAGAACGATTTAACGAGCGCTGAAAAGTGACAACAAAATGTTGACGAGGTGGGTACTAAACTGTATTTTTACTAACGCTCCAAACTTTCAAAAAAGGCCCAACTTCATGTGAACCAACTATAGGTGTTGATATACGGCGTATTGATTATAAATCACAAGCTTCCAGTCCTAAAGTCTATGTACAGTACAATTTTCATTAGAAGAATCATACCTGACAGTTAGAAAAGCTACTACTAGATCCACTTTCAGTTATTCAAACGTCAAGTTATGTGACCTATAGCTGTCACTTTTAATAGACTTAATCAATATTTGTAAAATAGCTCATAGTAAAATGTTATCAATGTTATGCAAAAAAAAGTTTACAATTTTTTACTTAGTTTTTTATGCCTACTTTACCAAGAGAAAAACAGGTCTACAAATACAAGTTTATGATAATTATGTAATCGCTCATTCAAGGAAGTTTTTAGTTCAAGTAGGAAAAGAGCTGAAAACAATTATTGCTCTTCCGTTACTTCACTGACAAGGTGAGTAAAATTATTTTCGAGATATATTTGAATGTTTATGGGATGAACATACACCAAGTAAATTTAAATATCACAGAAGTCTTCTTTTTCCACTACTGCTACCATTTGATAATTCTGACATTTTGCAATTATATACGATTAAATTATTGTTTCACGAACAAATTGTGTTTATTTTAGAAATTTGGCAATGTTTTTGAACCGTTGGGGCAGCCTAGGTATGAAATTGCGCGTAAACGTTCAGCTCTAACGCAATATTTGATTCAACGATGTGTTGTTTCAAAATATGTTTCACGCCAAAATAAAGTCGAAAGATTCCATCAAGGCTCTTTTTCCTTACAACCTTATATTTAGAGTTTTATTAATGGGAGAAAAAAGTGACATTAGCTCATTTTCCCATAAAGGGATTATATAGCCTGAGCTTAAACAAAATAGAAAATTAGTTCCCGAAAACGATATAAACCATTGTATTTTCAGCCATGTGGCCTGACAGCGATTGATACTTTCACACTGATTGCGATGTTACATCAAAAAATAATGTTTTTTAATCACATGTTATATTAAATTAGATCTGAACTTTTTAAACTATTAATAATAATAATTTAAGCACATTATGTGTCCGTGAACAAGAATCTTACGTATTGTTAGAAGCAGGACCCGTTAAATGCACATGAATTATGTTCTTGTTCCCGTGGTTATGGACACTTTATTTATAAATCATTCATTGTAATTTTAGGTAATATTTTCTTGGTTTGAGTCTTTTATTTAGGAAATTTTAGGCATTTATTTTGAATAAGTAAACTACACTTTTTTAATACTGTCAATATTTTATAAATACATAAATAGTCAAAAATATATTTTATTCAACACAAGTACACTTGTTGAAATGAGAAGATAGTGTAGGAAAATAACGAACTCTGTGCCCTATTGCTTGTATGGTTGTAAAATAAACAATCCTGATGAGACACTGCAACCCTGCTGGGGAGGTTTGGGTTGGAAGGGGATAGCTGGTAGACCTAGTACTTCTGATAAAAGCAATTTACAGTTTAAAAAATATATGATATAATTAGCTAGGTGTGTTGGTGTTAAGAATTTTATAATATTTATGGGCCATACTAATGTTTTTTTAATATAATAAATTATTATTATCATAATGTTAGGTAGTTAAAGCCTGATTCTAATTTAGTTTGTAAGCTATGACCGGATGAATACAACTAATAAATTTCTGTAAACTTTTTTCACTATCCTAAATGTTTAAAACTAATTGGTTTCGATCCATGCCAATCCTAGGATGTTTATATATGTACGAGCCACTCGGCTCTTTTAATAAACCAAATAAAGTATCAATCAATCAATCAATCAATCAACATAATTATTTACTAGCCTAGACATCGAGGAAATATAAAAAATTGTAAAACTTCTAAAATCTCCCACCCCCTCTTACCCCTCTTCTTTGTACTTCCCCAAGGATACCAATGATCAGAGGTATGCTGTAACTATAGAGCTGGGCTAGAATAAGTAAAACTTTGCTATGTGCTCGTCATTATTAATATTAAATATATATATATATATATATATATATATTGGATTTGTACATTTTCTACAAAGTACCAGTATTGGCAAAACATTTTGATTTGATAAAACTTGTTAAAAATTATATTAAAACGTGTAGTCTGCACAACATAAAACTCATTAAGTTATCAACGAAAGGAAGCAAAAGATAAGCAAAGAGAAAGTAGCACATCAATTACAATCGTTATGAACAAGACAATAATTAGAGTCGATGCCCGACCCAAACTCATTATCTATGGTCGTTGGAAAAAGCTGCTCAAATTAATATTCCACACAATTGCAATATTTGTGAGAGCGATTATCAAAATATAAACTACAGTATTTATTGTTTACGAATACTAACATGTATTTTTCTAATTATGGAAATTTAGAAGGATATAATTTTTTTAATATATCCTACTTATTAAAATAGTCATGTTGGTAGTCTTGAAGTGATGCTGTGGCGTTTGGAACGTGGCGTATGTTTATTTGTTATCTGATTTCTTACTCGTGCCGGCGAATAAACATCTAAACGAAACATTTGTAAGTTCTACACTCAACTCATCATGTATATACATTTTGTTTTTTGTGGTTTTATTATTTTACTCGTACAAGAACTACGCGCAGCAAATTTGGTTCAAATTAATCCAGGTTTGGTTAACAAGCAAGTTGACCGGTTTGTGGATCTCTCCTCCCAGCTAGCAAAACTATCAAACAAAATTACTTTAGAAAACACTGGTAAAAGTGCAGTTAAGAATTTTCTCTTCACAGTTGAACCAGAGTTTTCCGCTCATCTCTCATTCGTACATGCACAAACTGGGGACTCTTCAAAAACACCTTTGCAAGTTCAACCAATCAAAGTCGAGGGCCATGAATCAGAACCATTTTGGCAAATCGAAATTGGTGTACTACAACCTGGAAAAACTATTACAGTAGATATAGAGATAGCCTACACGTATGTTCTATCTCCACACCCAGCTGCCATAACTCAAAATGACAAACAACTAGTTCGCTACAGTGGTAATCATTACTTTTACAGTCCTTATGCTACATTAAAACAATCTACAACTGTAACATTGAATACTAGAAATATTGAGAGCTATTCAAAGCTAAAGCCTACTACCCAGTCGGATAATAAAATCAACTATGGCCCATATGAAAAGATACCAGGCTTCTCTATTGACACTCTTACGGTTCATTATGAAAACAATTCACCTTTTCTTTCAATTACAAGACTGGAACGTGTCATTGAAGTTTCTCATTGGGGTAACATTGCTGTGGAGGAAACTATTGATGTCAAACACAATGGAGCTGTTCTGAAAGGCCCATTTTCTCGCTATGAATACCAGAGAGAAGCACACAGTGGGGTTTCCAGCATAAAATCTTTCAAAACAATCTTGCCAGCCGCCGCATCAGACGCATATTATCGTGATGAGATAGGCAATATTTCCACTTCCCACATGAAGGTGATGAGCGATTCTGTTGAGCTAGACCTTCGTCCGAGATTTCCTTTGTTTGGAGGTTGGAAGACTCACTATGTCATTGGGTACAATGTACCGAGCTATGAGTATTTGTATAACGCTGGAGATGATTTTCTTCTGAAAATGCGCCTTGTAGACCATGTGTTCGATGATATGGTTGTAGATGAGGTAATCACAAAAATCATACTACCTGAAGGCTCCCATGACATTCAGTTGTCAACTCCTTATGCCGTGGAACGACTGCCTGACACCCTTCATTTCACTTACCTTGATACAACCGGACGCCCTGTCATCACTTTGAGGAAGAAGAATCTGGTTGAGCATCACATTCAAGACTTTGATTTGCAATACACATTTCCTAAAACCCTCATGTTTCAAGAGCCTTTGCTTGTTGTTATAGCGTTTTACCTCCTGTTTATTCTAGTCATCATATATGTCAGACTTGACTTTTCAATCACCAAGGACGAAGCCGGAGAAAGCCGCATGCGCATCTCAGGTTTCTGTGAGAAAGTTCTAGCCCATCAAGACAAACGGGGTGATTATTATTCCCTTACAGATGATCAACTCGCAAAGCTCAAATCATCCAAAGATGTCACTGCTTTCCAAACGTCCATGAAGAACATTAACCGTGACTACAAGAACGAAACCTCTCACATAGCTGAACTTGTAGCCAAGTTGAAGATAGATGCTCCCGAGATTGCCGATAAGGTGTTGGAACTCCAGAAGCTCGACACCCACTTGAAGGAGCTGTATGTACAAGTCCAGAGTTTGTATGTAGACAAACTAGTTCCGGGAAAGATAAATCGTCAGCAGTTTCTAGATCTGGAAGGTCAACTGAATAAGAAGAAAGAAGACTGTGTCGATAAGATCAATGCTTTAGTTAAATCGTTGCATTAAAGTTGCAGGTAAATAATTATACCTACCTACTGTGAAATGGCTTGCTCTGTATTGAGCTTGGATGACACAAAAAGTGTTTAGGAGAATTGGGTTTACATGATTTAGAACCATACAAGTTTTGTGTTCAAGAATAAATACATAATTTAAACTTTATTTTTATTTAACCTACAGCGGGCATACAAATGCAAAAGTTAGTTAAAGACTTACAAACTAATTAGCCTATATGGACTAAATAACATAATTAACAAACTTTGGCATAAAATATATTGAACCTCTCTTGACATAAATTGTTTAAATACATTTAAATGTTTTTTTATCTCTTTGTTTTAATGTTCACAGAAGTATACATAATAGGTACAACTTACCTAAATACTGAGCTTCATATAAAAGATAGCTTTCTTAACTATTTTAGTGCCACAAGCCGATGTGATCAGCTTTCCACAATTGTGTTAGTTACGGTGTTATCTAATAGTTAGGCAAGGAGTGGATTATTTTACTAAAACAAGACCATTTCCCTCTTATAGAACAATATATGCAAATAAAAATGATGTAATAATAATATGAAAAATCACTTCATAGAAAACAGTTTTGGCAATTTTTCCTGTAATCTACAACCTTACAAATATGCTGAAGTAGCTGGTGCACTCTTCACATACAAATCCAAGTATCGGTGTAGTTGTGGCATTAAAAGAGTTAAAAATACTTTATTAGGCTATTTCAAATTTACATATTTGTATTCTTTTTTTGGACCTAAACAAAAGAGTTTATTTTTTGCTGACTAGTTCATGTTTCATATTATAAGTTAGGTTATGACCTGTATGTTGAACACAAATTTCTTATCAGTGAGGAAAATGACAAGCCATAGGCCTAACTCTAATTTTACCACCCAGTCTTAAAAAAGAGTAATTTTGAGTATACAGTAGTATGCTCCATATAGAGCATATAACAATTATTTTCTTTGCTATACTACATTAAATGCATATATTTATTATTATTAACACACTTTAGACAGAGAGGAGAATCAAATACCTAACCAATATTGACTTATACATTTTAAAACGTTTGTGTAGGTAGCCTCAATAAAATAAAAACCAAAATCACACATCAAAGTAAATATTTACACACTATTGTGTTCTATGGACCTTTTAGGTCCCTGCACATTTCAATGATCTATGATATTGATATATTAATTATATGTTTCAAAGTGTTACAGTAAATATTTTTAAAATTTAAATATGTATCAATTATATCTCCGTACCCATGTAAAAATAACAAAAAAATATTGATATTTTGGGGGGGAAATCTTATAGGCCTATGCTCTAAATTTATTATTAGGGGGGACTGCTATCAGTAGAATTTCATAAATAAGAACATAAGTTGGCCTTAGCTATTATAAAAGCTAAACTAAAATTGTTTGTAGCATTCACAAAGCTTTTGTTTTCAATCTTAAATTATAATGTCACAAACATAAATCCAATCCATTTCCACTTTTGATTTTTAAATCTGTATATTAAAAGTATTATTTATGTTTTGTGGAAAAATTGCCATGATTTCTGAAACTTACATTTCATTAGTTCTTGAATAAATTTTGTTGTAAACCTTCCATTTTATTTTCATGATTATATCCTCCTCTATGGATTTTTACTTTCTCCCAACCCCTCAGAGAGAGGAACTAGGCCTATTATGATCGTAAAAAATATGTAGGCTTAATCCAAGATTTTTTTGGATGTTGATCTTTCATGACACTGAATTTAAAAAAAAAGGGGGCTTTTTGAATACTGTTTTATATCAGTCTAGGACAGAAACCATTTTACTGATTGTGCTAAAACTTGGTGTGTAGGGTTTTCATAAAAAATAAAATATATTTGAAATAAATTTTTATAAACCAAGATACAAGCAAAAATATTTTTTAAATGGAGATCTGTGAAATGGGGAGTTGATTGTCATGATCTCTGGTGGAAAGAGATGTTCCACAGAGCGACGTGGCAGTTTCAGGATAGGACGCGTCAACACAGTGAAATACACAGATTATCTAGCATTGCTGGCTAAAAATAAAGACGAGTTACAGGAAATAACGGACCGGCCGGTGGAGACAGGGAGAAGATATGGTATGGAGATCAACATTGAGAAGTCAAAAGTGATGGTGATTTCAAAAAAATGAAGATCCGCTGAAAATCAAAATTGAAAATCATAGTTGGAAAACATAGATAAGTTCAAGTACCTGGAAAGTCTGCTTACAAAGTATCGCGCTGTATGAAGCAAAAATTTTGACTCTTAGGAAGCTGGAAAAGAAATACTTAGAGAGCTTTGAAATGTGGTGCTGGAAAAGACTTGAGAAGATCAGGTGGGCAGACAGGGTGGCGAATGAAGAAGGCCTAATAAGAGCGGAGGAGAAGAAAACTATTTTGGATGTGAGTCTTCAGCGCAAAGCAAACTGTATCGGACACGTCCTTAGGAGGAACTGTCTCCCGCACAATGTCATAGAAGGTTGAGGGAAGGAGGAGTTTGGGAAGGAGAAATATTCAAATATTGGGTGACTTGAAGGAAAGAAGAAAATTCTGGGAGCTGAACGAGGAGGCAGAGGGCTGGGCGCATTGGCGGTCTAAGTTCACTGGCAATAGGAATGGACCTGTCATGAGACAACTAATAATAATAATAATATAGGGGACTATTTATGAAACTCTGTATTTTATTTCTTTTATATTCTTTGTGGAATGTGATGGTCTTTTGTCCATTATGTTTCTGCAGAAGGTTAACTAACAATCTTTAGATCTATGGACGGTTTTTTTTTCTTTCAGAAAACACTTTATTTTTCCCGCAAAAAATAAAATTCTTAGCATAAGATAGGCACAGTCTTTAGAAAATATTATTTGCCATAACTTAAACCAACTTTAAATGTCCATTTCCACGAGTGTATTTAGCAGCGCTGCTCGATGATACCTTGTTTTAAATGGTTGTGTTTCCACAAGTGTGTGTGGTTGAATTAGCATTGTTGTGCTAGGATAACAATTATAGTATTATTTATTACCATAAAATATCCCAACAATCCTTTGAGAGCTTGGATGTGGAAATGTTTGTTAGTAAGATAGAAATGCTACCAGCCGTTTGGGATTCAAGTTCATCTGAACACAACAATAAGTAAGACAAAAAATCTCATGGGAATCATTGTGCAGAAAGTTTATTCCAAATTCAAGTATAACATAAAGACCTCTGGGGTGAGGGGAGGTCTGAACAATGCTTATGTAACAGAGAGAGAGGAAAGAATGGGGAAACGTGAATCGTGAGTAAATTAAAAATTATATTTTAATGTTATAAATTTCTAAACTTTACCAGTTTAATACAATAAATTTAGATTTAATGTACAACAATGTTTATTGTGAATTATTGTGAGCTACATATTTTGCACCGTTAATTTACAAGTCTCGTTAGTAACTACCAGCAATTTATATAATGCGTAAAAATTATTTTTATTCCTGTTATAGTGAGGGAGAGAGGGTTGTCCAAAATGGCCAAATATGTGATTTTATATAACCAAAATCTTAGAAGGAAACATGGGTTTAATATTGGCAGCGCGACAGAAGTGCTGCTACTGGTGTTAACAGCGCTGCTAAATACGCTTGTGGAGATAGCCTATAAAATTACTTAACCGAGGCCATTTCAAAACATCAAATGTACCAACACGATAAATAGTAACATAAGCTTATTTTTTCCCTGAAAAATAAAACATTTTACTTTTTTCTTTCTCGTGTTTACTTGTAAATTATTTGACTTTAAAGTGGCTATGAAACATTTAACTATAGATCAACATTTTCTCTTAAAATAATAATAATTGAAATTTCTGTTTTTGTGAAATTTAGTCATGAATATATTTTAAATAGTAACCTCAAATTAACAGTAACTTTACTTGCCTCGGTGGCCTAGTAAGCTAATTCCCTAGTTTCGTGTTGAGTTAAGACTGCCGAGGACTAGGAGATCATGGTTCAAATCTCGGTCGGGTGAACTGGGAGTGGTTTTTACTAAATGGTCCCTTCACTCAAATACGGGTTCACTTCCTATAAATTCAACCTTCCTAATTCCTAACCCATTAGCATAATTAGTACTTAAGCGGATAACCCGACCAAGTAATAGTAATACACAGTGATAAATTAATTAACAGTAACTCATAATTTTAGCAATTAAATTGCATACTGCTCTGCCATCTGTGGAGGTATGTGGAAGATAGTGAATAGCTTCAAAGATAACATTAAAAGATTAAAAAAGAAATAGTTTTTTTAACTTCTTTTACTAGCCATTTGGAATTATACCCCAATGTACTAATAACAATAATGTGTTAGGGGTGAGGAAGGTTGAATTTTTCGGGAGAGTATTCACATTTGTGTGGAAAACTTAGTACATATGACTGGGATCCAAATCCTAGTCTCCCTGACATCAGCAATCCAGTTTATTGCGAGTGTGAAGCCCATCAGACCACTGCAGCCTGTAATGAGACTACTAAAAAATGGTTTTACAATAAAACAAACCAATATGAGCCTATATCCAAATCCTTCCAAGAAGAGGCTTCCAATAGCTCAGTAAAATATGGCTGCTTCCTCCATGTATGGATGTTCTTTTATTTGGTTTTCTGGCAATATAAACATAACGACTGGTATGAGAAATTGGTATTTGGTATAGAAAATATATAATTTTGAATTTATAGAACATTGATTAAAGTGAATGAAACTACTAAATATATTCAAGATTATTTTGATACTTGAGCCTAATTTGCACAATGAATTTAGTTGATATAAAAAATGGTATCATCTAGAGTAGGAGTGTGTAACATTAACTTGATCCAGGCATTTTCAACTTTCAAACATTTTTTATAATGTAACTCTAAAAATAAGACAACACTAATATGGTATGAAAAGCTTTGTAAAAAACTCTTATTTTGCTGCTAGATTAATGAGAGATGGTAGTTGACATTCTACTAAGCAACATGTAGACTAAATGGTTCTGTAGCGATCGATAGCTACATACATGTTCAGGTACCAAACATTCAGTTTATGTTTGCCCTTCGGTAGTTTTCTGAAAATGGTTTTATTCAATAATGCAGTGAACATGAGAACATACAAAATTTTGTTCACAAGTTTGTAGGAAACATAAACTTAATAATTGTTATACCTCGAACATCAATTAAATACATTTTTCAAGGTGCAAAAAAACACCTTTTAAATTGCTTTACTGCAATACTAAAATTAGGGGTTTTCTTTTCTTTCCATGTTGCTGCAATCCACTAAATGATATAAAGCCAACAATCAAAAGGCATCTTCTATTGTTACATACTGAATCTAATAATTCCATAAATTCTTAATTTCAATAAATTGGCATTAAAAGATTTTAGAAGAAAGTTAACACTGTTCATCGTATAACCATATTATTCTTTAAAAAATGCTGTGATGCCCAAAATTGCTTATTTGATCTCATCTTGCATTAGTTTAGAAGCTTGGTAAACCTTTTCTTAAAACTAGTTAGCTACTGTGGTCTTTATTAGTCTTAAGAAAATGTTCAAGAACCACTTTTAATATAGGAACATTTAAGAAGGCCATGAGTTGCTCTATTTTGAAAAATCTAAAAACAAAATATCTAAATATGTGTAGGGCTTAATGTAGACCCGTCATTTATTATGATCTGTAGTTTAATCTTTTGTCAGCAGTAAAACTTATGAGATCTACTAACAAAATTGTTGTACATTTTTGTTTATTTTGAAGAAGGCAGTGGAAATATTAGTCTATATGTAGGCCTATAGCTTAGTTTTTTTGGTTAAAATAGGCTCTTTTTGTTTAAAAATCAGTAAACTCTTTGTAAAATAGTTGCAGTTTTATGTTAGGGGTGGCATATAGTGGTTTTGTAAAGTTGAACTGTCTGCACACAAGTATCACTTTCAATGAATCAAAACTAAGATAGAAAATTGAAACATGTTTTTTACATAAAGAAAACACATTTTGCACTTGTATAATATACTTTTATTTTAAATCTCCACACTCAACTGCCCTTGGAAATTAAAAAATATAACTTAGATGACTTAAGATTGTATGAAGTATCTTTTATTATTTCGTCTTAAATGTATCGACAATGGCCATCACTAATAGCATTGCTAGTTATTTAAGACTATGTTATTACTATATATTAATTACCTTTATTTACAAATGGATAAAGTAAAACTTCGATAATCCATACTAAATAGGGGTGAAGATTGTCCTGATTAACAAAAATAAAAGATAAATTGCAAGGGAATAAAAAAAATCATATTTTGTAAATACACCAGAAAAAGCTATAGCTTGATTTTGGTTGGAAGAACAGTAGAGAAAATTCAAACATATTAATTTGCGGCCAACATTGATACTATTTTACAATATGATTTGTGGTATTCTTTGGGTATTGATAATATCCATCAAAATTGACAACAGAAGATGGTATGACTTGACGTATGCATATATTAAAATGGTTTTAGTAACTTTAGTAACTAACTTCTACTGTTCTTCCTAC
Organism: Timema californicum; assembly: GCA_902141385.1. NCBI lineage: Eukaryota > Metazoa > Arthropoda > Insecta > Phasmatodea > Timematidae > Timema > Timema californicum. The sequence continues at coordinate 22,580 of CABFOW010003045.1, read as the reverse complement.
CAAAATCATACTATATGTAGGCTATTTGTTGGATTACATAGTATGTTACTTGCAAAATTGTAATATGATATAAAAGTCAATCAAACATGGAGTTAATTGGATGCTTTTGGACCTGTTAAATGTGTAGCATTTGAAGGTAGATGGAGTTTGAAGATGCTGTTGATATTATTTTGCAAACTTTTGTTGCTGGTACTAATTTATTTTTTTGTAAGTTCGTGTACATTTCTTGAGGGTTTGTAATAGGACAATTTATTCATTCATAGTATAGTGAATGAGATTAATGATGTATTTCAAGTTTTTGTTATTTTTGTCATCGCATCAACTACCTGTTTGGGCTCTACACAAATTTATTAATTAGACTAATGTATTAGGAATGAGGAAGGTTGAATCTAGAAGAAGTGTACTCACATTTTCAGGGAGGGGGATGTAAACCTATTTATAAAAATCACCCTCAGTACACTCGACTGGGATTAAAACCCCGATCCTCCCTGTTATTGGTAGTCTAGTCCAATGCAAGAGTGATGCCTTAGGCCATGCTGTCGCAGAAGCGGGTATTTTGAGTGTTCTTTTACATTACCAAACTTCATTTTCTGCCAAAAATACAGTACTAAGCAAAAAAAAAGTAACCATTGTCCAGGTTAAGTTAAATCTTGATTATCGAAGTTATTTTACACGTTTTTGTTTGTGCACACAGTGTGAACCAATTCTAGGTCCCTTATTATCAGCGACACAACTTTCGTGGAGGGAGCTTCTTGTCTCCTCCTAGCTAGTATGTGTGTTGAATCTATACATTTAGGTGGCATGTTTAAGACATTTTACAACCACCCCCAAGATTCTGATTTTAATTGCATTTGGGCTGAAAATTTTTATGACCAGGTACAAAATCTGACAGGTCATTCTATAGGTATGGTTTAGGGTGATAATTACTACCCATTTCATTTCCTTAATAACTTTACAAAAAAGATGACGTCTGTAAAGTAAGAAGGAATCTTAGGATGTTAGTTAAATATACATTAGCCTTACATTCGTCCTTGTAGATTATTTTTCAATAATTTTCAGAATTCGAGAAAACTAGCATAGAATGATATTTAATCATTATTGTTTTCTTATTTACACAATAACATTCTATTTTGTGTGTAATTTCATCAAAAAGTGCTATCAATCTAGTTTGTCCTTGTTTTATTTTAGTGTGTGGTCATTAAACTCTGTTTAGAAAAATTGAAATCTTGTATGTTATCTCTGTTCACACAATAGTTTTATTTAGCTAGGAACAATTAGGCTTAAAATTCTTGGCATAGCTAATGACTGCCTACAATGAGTGAAAAGTTGCACGATGTGTTTTTTCCTTAAATAAAGTTTATTTTGTAAGTGGGCCACATGTGATGCAAATGCCAGTGCAACATTTGGCAACAATGTACACTCCATATACCCGGAAAGGTAGCATTTTAACCCTCACTAATTATACTATGAGCCTATCTTATAAGCTGCACCATAGTGTAACCTTTGAAGGTAAGCTTTTAATACCATTCAGGGTGAACGAGATGTACATATTACTTTTCTAATGAAATGCATGAGATCACACTTTTCTTTCGGTTGTTATCGGCACCAGTGACAGTTGTGCATTTATAGTTATAAAACTTTTTTCATTCCGGTTATAGTAACATGATGTTTTAGCTGTAACTTTGTATTTTATCTGGATTAGTTGAGTAATTTAATCTTAAAGGGGGCTGCCTCGGTAAATGAGAAATTGCCATGCAGATGTTCAGCTCTTAACGAAATATCTAATTATATGACACGTTATTTCAACATATGGTTTACACCAAAATAAAGCTGAAAAGAGTCTTAACAGGGCTCTTTTCCTCAACCCTATATTTTGAATTTTATTGGTAGTAAAAAAGTTTGAAAATGTAACATTAGCCCATTACCCTTCAAGTGTATTTATGGATCTAAAAGACTAGGTTTGTTGAAAAAGGGCTATATATTTAGCCTTTCTCGAACAAATACAGTAATTTGTTGATAGGCTCACAACAGAACATTTTAAGATATTTGAGAAGTAATAGCAAGATATCCTTTTTACTTTGAAATAAGTTTAATAGTTTTAATTCATATTGACATTTAAATGTGGTTGTAGGTTGAAGGGTGAAAGGGAGTGTAAGCTTAGAACAAAAAAGTGGTTCCAGTAAACAATATTACCATTGTATTTTAAGCCGTGTGACCTGACAACAATTGGTTTTTTGTTGTTGACCGAGGTGGCTGCCTGACACTAATTCTGTGTTACAATTGACATGTGAATCATTTTTGGTCTTGTTTGTAAAGAAAAAAAAACATGTTGATGTGATTTATAACTTGCACATAAAATTTGTTTTTGGTATGCAATGAATATTATGATCATAAAAATACACCAACCATTTTTGGAGAAATTTAGTGTTGTTATTTTTTACTTTATGTATTTCCAACTTGATACTTCATGTTAACATTATGAACACTTTAACTTGAATGTTAGCACTTACAGAACTTTGTAAAATCAAAATATGGTGGTTATTATCACTTAACATTATGTTAAGTGCTAATAAATTTAACAACATGACATCATAGAATTGAGCTTTAGTATTATAATTTTGATCACATGAATAGTCGACGGTTGAATTAATATGAAACTTGAACACACTATTACAAGCTTCGGTGCTCTCATGCTCTAATGTGCTACTCTTGCTTTAGACTAGAGCACTGAAGACTGGGAGATCGGGGTTCGACCCCGGTTGGGTGAATTGAGGAGGGTTTTTCCTAAATGGTTTGCCACTCTTCCTCCATGCAAATATGGCTACACTTCCTCTTAATTCAAATTTCCTAATCCCAGACACATTAGTGTAATGAGCTGGTACATAGGCGTATAACCTGAACCAATAATAAAACGTGGTGCTAAAACACTTTCAGTTTTGCAGTGTTGTTAGTCAATTAAATATACTGCTTTCTGACAAAGAAATAGTGGTTGTCGGATTGATTTATATCAAAAGTATATTTATAAAGTCAAGTTCTTCCTTATCAGTTACGTTAACCAAGCCCACTTACAATCTTTGCTTCAATGATGGCTTGTTTTTAGCACTGCGCCTCACTACCCATTCAGTTTATAAACATATGTACTAGTTACACTAATATGCTAGGAATGAGGAGGTATAATTATGAAGAAATATATCCACATTTGCATGGAGGAAGAGTGGGAAACCATTGAGGAAAAACTACCCTCGGTTCACACTACCAGGATTTGAACTCTTGATTTCCTCGCCATTGAAATTCCAGTCGATTGCTATAATAACACTTATTACCTTGCGGCCATCAAAACACTTGTCGGCTTATTCTCATCGTATAGATGGTGTGTGTCAGTAGGTCAGCAAGCCGCTTGGTTCAAGCTATTTTTATCGTCAGCTTAGCTCTCGATGTGGTACATTGTTACAAGAACCTTACTGGAGTGTTGCCAACAGTTGAATTATTCCCTTCTTCAGAGTACACACATAGCTGTGTTGGTATAGTTTTCAGCCACTACACCAACCCTTTTTGTTAAAAACTATTTTCGTTTTTTTAATGTAAGCTGTCTGTCAATTCTAATTTGAGTAACATTGCTACCAAAAGATAGTCATTTTTCACACACATTAGTGGTTACTCAAGTTACGGGGAATTGAAGTGAGTTCTTGTTGTTTTTTTCCTCCAAAGGCATATCATATGGAGAATTAAACCTGCTGTAATTTTTTTTAAAGGACATGTGCACATCCCTAACCCTCTTTATCTTTCGCCTATTACATATTTTGTTCACTCAGGAGAGGTAAACTTTTTTTTTTATCTTTCCAAGGTCTACATTTTCTGAAATTTGTAATAGAATATATAATATTTTTAGTCTTTGTAAAGCAGTAGAAAAATCACCGTTTTGAGATGCCTGAAAACCTTACCTGAGGTAAGATCTACCTTCTTACCCAACAAAATAACTGTGATACATTTATAAAATATGATAAATTTAATAATTTTTTTTAATAAAGTTAAACTTTAGCTTAATAATAACGGGTCTCGACAAACTAAAAATAAAAGCTTTACTCTTACAATTTGTGTTTAAACTGCTCTGCAATTTTCAACACCTTCTCGGTTACCCAAGAGACCTAGATAAATTAAATATTACATTCATGTACATACACATTTATTGATAATAATGCGCTATACCAGCCAGGAATCGAACACTGGACCTCTAGGTCATCAGCCAGGGGTTCTGACCACTACACCTCGAGGCCGGTTACAATTATCAATGCAAATAAAAACAGGGGGTGGGGGTAATTTGAAAACATAATTTGAAGTCTAATTTTATTTTTATCACTAGATTAAATAATTTTTACAAACATTAATATTATTCATTAAATCTAAGAAATTAGGGCAATTCTCGATTAAAACAAAATAAAAGTATAGGGCCTACAGTTATTATTTTTTCATTGTTATATTTGTTCTTTAAATTGATGTAGAAAAATAACACCTGGCCATAGTATCAAAACTCAGGACTTTTGGCCGAATGCACTGTTGCACTGCCATGTATCCAGAGCTACAGCCTAGCGAAAGATCATTGATGTGTTGAGACAAGGGTCCTAGGTTCAATTCCTGCGACCTTTCTGGTATAATTTTTTACATATATTTGGAGATAATTTGTGTTATCAAATGTTGATTTTTACTTTTTTTATGTTTCAATGTACACTAAAAACAAACACACTCCTGCCTACCTCGAATATGTAAGAAACCAATGTCATTGCTCCCAAGCTTAAGCAATCTGTAGCGACAGCTCTTTCAGTCACATCTCAAGGTTGCATGGTATGACCTTGAACTGGCCAGTTCCCAAACGGCCAGTGAGACTAGACTGCCCACTAGGGAGCATGTTCAAACATTATGCCTCCTAGTTATCTTCTAATCTAGTCCTTTGCTTGGGAGGTTTTAATCAAGGTATGTGGCATTTCTTTGTACTATGAAACTATAATATCCAGCTCTGTTTGGATTAGCAAACAACTTAGCCTGTGTGCAACAATAGTTGTAAACATATGTCTTGACAGGGATATGAACATTGGACTTGTTATAAAAGTCTTCTTCTTGTATTATTAAAAAAAAATCCAGATTATAAGAAACTTTCTTATTGAACTTCATAATAAAAAAACACATGAGCTAGAACAAGAAAACAAATATGTTTTACTAAATGTAAAGCAAGAGAAAGCAATTTTACTAAAAACTGTATAGCTTGTAAATGTGTTGACCTTTCCTTTACTTCACTCAAAGAAATTAAACCTATAGAGACTCACAAATTCTGTAAGCACAGGTGTGGTTCAAGTAGTTTATCAAGCGAGGGGGGGAAGAGGGTTAACACTCAACAAGAAAAGATTAACCACACATCACATAATCAGATCAGTTAGGTAGTTCCTATGGATACAAATCAAGTAATCAAATATTGACTACTCAAGTGTACCATTCCTGTGAAATAACCAAGCCTTAAAGATAACAATGAGATAAATTAAATCTTTATATAGTGATAAGTGAACTGAAGCAAGGCACACACACATGTGCACACACTCTTTTAACAAACCACTTTATTTTTACATTGACCAACAACAGAAGAGAGGGGAATTGCTTCAGATACAAATACATTTCTGGCAAACAGACAAAGTGGCACGTTATTGTAAAAACCTCTTAAACATCTTTTCTTTGAATTTCATTAACAAATTAAATATTTATCATAGAATAAATAATTCACAACAAACTTCACTTGGGGTTAAAAATAAAAAGTGTCTCTTATAGGTGTGAATACAATCATAGTGGTGAGTAATCTCCTCGTATATTATATTTTAATCGTAACAAAACAAATCTTATATAAAAAAACCTAACTAACCAGGAGGGGGCACATAAATTTATAAACACAATGGTGATATATAGCGAATAACTTGTTTTTAAATAATGAATATGTCGGAGAATTTTACTTAAATACTCTTACTATACTAACGTTATTTTCAAATCACAACCTTTACTTGGAGAGTATCCAACTAGAAAAAGTGTCAAAATATATTTACTTATTTGTCTGCCTGTGTTAAAAAGGGGAGGTAGCTGTTGGATCTATTTTAGACAATTGGTAGCAAACAAGTTTAAATAAATAAAACTAAATATTATAACATAGTGAATCAACAAAAGAAGATGCAGTATTTTATTAATGATCATTAATATTATTGGTTAATGCTCGGTGAATTACTGTGGAAGAGGATAAAAACTTTGAATTCGAAGTTGCCATTATTTGATACATTAAATTAATTTTCCTTAGTAATATGATTTACAACAAAACTAGTTCTTTTAGATAATCAAAGTCTTTATTGTTGCATAAAAAGTGATCTCACCATTCTTAATAAAAAGTGTTTCTATCAAAATTAAAATTAATGGCAAGTTAAAAAAACACATTTAAGATCTTTGCATTTTTTTTTGACACAAAAAATTCAGATCTTTATTTATAAGTGTAGTTCAGACGAATATTTTATTTAAAAAAAATCATGTCAGATACTTTCAATTAAGACATACATTGGTGGTCGCATGGCTTAATGGTTAGACCATGCGACCATTGATGCATCTCCCACTTGATTAGACTCTAACTCGTGTCGCACTAATGTTCGACTTGATTGCCAGTGATGGGGAGTTGTGTGTTGGAATCCCTGTCAGATGTATTGTGGATAATTTTTACTAAATGGTTTCTTTCACTCTCCACACAGATGTGGGTACATTTCCTATATATTATCCTTTTTATCATCCCTACTCCATTAACATTATTAATATGTAAGTGCCTTCAACTGGGTATTACTAATATGTTGGGGGAAAAAAACAACGATTTCACAAAAATTGACAACCTGCACTCAAGAAGTGAACCTGGGACCTTTGGTTCATGAAGTCAAAGACTCATGGTTTTTATGGTTGTGTACAAGGCGGTACTCTTTCACTTGAATTACAATTTTAGTTACTAATCATTAAAATAACTTTTGTTCTAAAATATATGTTGCATTAAAAAAAAATGTAAATATATTAATAAAAGCACTCGCAAACAACTACAAAAGTAACTTTTGCATTTCAAAATAAATGTATATGTAAAGGAATAAAGAAAGCCACAAAATAACGTTCATATCTTTATTTTTCAAGATGCTTACTTAAGAAAATGGGTTGCAGACGTACCCCACTTTTGGATGCTTTGCTTTAATGTGTGTTGCTGGTATAGCAGTTTTAAGGGTAACAATACAGTACTATAGCATTAATTTTAGTTACTATTTTTAACTTTTGCAGATTTTTATTAGGATGTGATTCGCTTCAAGGCAATATACATTTTACGGCGGTGGTCTTGAACATAACATAGCCTGCCATATTAGATATGTATGGCTGTATTGCCTTAGAAGGAAATACTTATTATAGGCATAGTGAAAGCAAAGTTATATTAATTTCCATCAGATGGAAACAACATGGTGGCCGACGGTGGTAGCCCTACTCTACGACCTGACTGGGATCCCCATCAGCTACTTCCATGACAGTTACACTACAGAACTTAGTGAAGGGAGCAGAGTGATTCTTGTCATCGCGATACTGGCCCCGCTGATCACGGTCATCGTATTGACCACCAGGAAACACATCAAGAGCTACATGTACTTTGGTAAGGGCTGACGCTGTGTGTTAAGGCGCTTAAGTTGCATTGCACAAAGCACATAGTTAAATTACAATTCAAGAATGGTGTACATTTGAGTGTTTATAATGGGTATGCAAAGCTCCAAAAACTAAGACCTTGCTTTAAAAATAAAAAGCCTTGGTAATTTTAAAGCTTTATACATACATACATACATAGCTTTACAAATATTGACTGGTAACACTTCCCCTCTTCCTCTGCTGAGTATAAACACTCAATATACTATTTGTGTCTGGGCAGCATAGAATTGCATTTCAAAACTCCCTCTTCCTTGTTTTCTATTCTAACAGACAAGTGCTTCCATGGACATTTTTAATTTACATCTTGGCAGGAAGATTCATACAGGCCATTTTCTTGAATAAAATAAATAGATTAAGTTTTAAGGCATTTAACAAAAATGTGATTTAAACTACGTCAAGACCAGTAAGATAATTTTGGGGCAGTGTACGGAAGGTTTTTGAATTATTTAAGAATTCATGGTTTTTCTTTCTTAAAACTCACAGAATAAAATAAAAATACATGAATAAGGGGAAATCATACCTTGACATGCTGCTAGGTCGTTCAGGCATTATACCTCATAAAAGAACGTTATTTGAAACTTATAATAAAAGTGTACAACTAATGTATGCAGGGTTCGCGATGCTCTCCTTTTCCTCCATCATTGATCTCCTGCTGGCGCTGGAAGGGGATGGGATCATACAAGGCTTCATGGGACTCTATCTTAAAAAAGGGGAGCCCTACCTACACTCGGCATGGGGCTCTGTTGTTTCTTACTGGGACGGAGTCGTCTTCTTCATGTGTTATGTCGTCATGGCTTTCAAATCGAGCAATGGGTAAGTTATACATAGGTTTGAAAATAAAGCGTTGTAACAGTTTACTATGAAGTAGGTCGTTATGATATAAAATGTAGTGTTACTACTCCCTAGATGCTCACCTCTAGTTTGGGCAATCTGGTTGAGCAGTTCTTCAGAATTGTCTTTGGAAAGTGAGTAGGCTATGATCGAATCAGACAGTTGTAACTTGGGTTTGATGTTTATTGTACTTGTAGAGGTAGTAGATAGACAATATTGTGGTAATGGTAGTCCAACAATAGATAATAATTATTTAGATAGATGAACTAAGTGTCAGTAGTTTATGGTTGGCAAACATGGAGTCAGTTACTTTTTTTTAGCACCACCAGGTTTTACCACCTGTTTGGGTTATACGCTTATGTACTAATTATGCTAATGGTTTTAAGGATTAGTAAAGGTTATATTTTTAGGACATGTACCCACATTTGCATAGATGGAGAATGGATAACCATTCTGGAAAAAACCACCCTCAGTACACCAGAACGAGATTCAAACCTGTCTTCCCGTCTTCAGCTGTCTAATCTACTGCGAAAGTAGTGCATAGATCATGCAACCACCGAAGCGGGTGTCAGTTACTTTAACTATCTGGTTTTCCTTCTAAACGTTCTTATTTGTGACTAACTTACACCAATCGGCTGGTATTGACGTTTGCCCATGGCACTACAAACTAAGTCCAAACGTATTCATTACAATATTTACCATTCCTCAACCCTAATACATTATTGTAGCAAGTACATGTGTATATAACCTAAAAGGTTAGAGAGAGCTCATGCTAAACACATATTCGTGCTGTCACACTGGTGTACACATGGTCTAAGATGTCAAATTCTTAATATACTGGAATGCAAGTGACAGGGAATTCAAAGTACAAATCTTAACTAGGTGTATTGAGGGTGGTTTTCCTTACCTCTCTCATGCTAATGTAAATGCATTTCCTCCTAATTACCCTCACAAACCTAACACTGATATTAAGTTCTTAAAAACATTGGTGTTGAATGTGCTGGTTAAAATAAAAAAATCTTAATTTATGAGAATGTTAGCTTTAGGGCCAGTTTCATAGTCAAATTTAATACGCCTCAAGTGCGGCACTACACCGAGTACATGACAATACCTACCTAAACTCGAATGGAATGGGCCAGTTTCCTGTCGAGAACGGCCCATTCCATTCGATTTTAGGTAGGTGTCGTCATGTACTTAGTGTAGCGCCGCACTTGAGGCGTACTAAATTTGACTATGAAACTGGCCCTTAGTCTTAAAAGTAAGTGAACTGAGTTTTACTCGTCCCTTTGTTTTTTTCGCGTTTCAACTCAAATCTCATTCAAAGGTTATAAAACAAAATTCTCTAGCCCTGGACGACTTATATGATAATCAGCATCGTTATAAATTGTTTCCAGCCTGTGGCCAGGTCAGTTTAGTAAAAATGCCATCGTCTTCCTGTGTCCTTCAACAGTCTTCTCTTATTGTCTGCATACTTGCCGTTATCTATGTCTATAATATCTTCCTTTGTCTTCCTTGCGATCTTTCCCTCCAAACTTCATCCCCATCATTCTCCTAGGGCATCCTCATTACATGCCCATACCATCTTACCCTTCCTCTCCTATCTCATGTACGTCCTCTATTCCAACTCTCGCCCTAATACTATTTCTCCTGGTGACAGCTATCTTGCTCCCCAAAGACTTCATTCCCATAACCTCGACCTTCCTCCAACACAAAATACTATAGAATTTCGTTAAAAAACAACCCCACATATATTTGTTTATTAAAGTGTAAACTAATTTATTGCTCTCGGCAAATCAGTCCTATGTGATTTGTTTTTCTAGAATGAGCTACCGGACTCTGGGTCTTCACTACTCGTCGGCTATTCTAAACAGCATGTTGGTGCTCCTTCTAGGCGCCTGCCTCAGCCAATCGGGAATCACAGGGCTTACTGCCCTTAATATCCCCTACGTTGTATTCCCTATGGTGGTCGCAATCAAGTGTTTAACAGAGAAACCAAAGAATCGACCAGTGTCCATGCAACCAGGTTGGGTCGATACACTCCTGGCAGTGTTACTGCTAGAGGCAGCGGTGGTGGCTTTGATCAAGGGACTGGTAATAATACTAAATAGTTTATTTAAGCAATTAATATTTCTAATGACACAAACTATTTTTTAGATACATTTTGTTTTATATGGAAGAAGGTAAATAAAAAGAGGGATAGGAACAAATAAAGTTAAGGAAAGCAATAGGGTTTTGTCAATGAAAAGAGGGAAACAGGCCACACTCTACATTGCTGCCACTGGACAAAGAAATAATGGGCGTGTTTATCTTTTATATTAATAGTTCCTTTTACATTTTCCTATATGTAATATTATTATGTACCAATTTCTCTTGTTCCTCCCCCCTCCCTTTTTTCAAGAAGTTGTGTTTTGCATTTAACATACCCTCTTGGAGAGTTACAATAGAATTAAATCTAGACCGATGGATTAAGCGGTAACGATTGATTTGTTTTTCAAGATGCAGCTATTTCCTCATCTAGTAGTGACAGTGGGAATTGTGAACTTAATTTCTCTTCTCATTTTAAAAGCCATATTGTTTTTGTTCTCTTTTATTTGTTTGTATACTTCTTACCTGTAACTTATTTCATAAACACAAACATTATTATGTGAAGTGTGGGTTTGTCAGGAGAAACACAAGAGCAAGGTGAGTGTGATTGGATTGAGATATCTAAGAAATGTTTGTGGGAAAACTCGTATGGACAGAGTCGGTAATGAAAGGGAATCCAATAGGTCAATGTAAAAGAAGCGTGTTATGTTGGTTTGGGTATGTTGAGAGGATGAGTGTGGATGGAGGGACGAAGCAAATATTTGAAGGTAGAGTGGGTGAATCAAAAGTAAAGGGGAGGTCATTTAAGACTTAGTTAAATGTTGTTAACGAATTTGTAAAAGGATATACCTTAAGAGTTTTAAGAATAGAGAATGTATGACCAACTTTATGGATGTTGTTGAGGCGAAGGAAGTATGCAAGGCTAGGGAAGTGTTGAGAAAGTTAGTGTAAATGTACTAAATATGGCGTTGTTTTTTGCCCATAAGGGAATGGCATGATTAGGTATGTAAATGTATACATGCATGATAATATGAATACAAATCAATAACATGGTTGGTCAATTACTTGCGTTTACCTAGAATCTGAGTAGATGTGTCAGTTTTTACTTTATATAACATTCTGTTCTACAAATAAATTTTGCATTATTTAATCTGAAATAAACATATGTTTTGTAGCCGGAAGAAAATGAAATTATTAAAAAGAACATGTCAAAATATCGATAAATTTAATTTTATTGGGCCGTAAGTTTGATATCACTATTTAGCAACAATTTTTTCTGTATATATATTTAATCACAACTAATCATAGAGAAGCTACACTAACACTTATCACAAGGTCAATGTTTGGTTTTTAAAACATTGGCTAGCTGGCATTTTAGTAAATTGACCTAGTCACAGGCCTGAAAACATTTGATGATGATGGTGAGCTGACTGTTAATATTTTAATATTATTCTTGATTCTCTCTGGTTAGGCATCACTTCGTGGTGAACAAAGCATCGTGGCGTGGTACCGAGAATTGGCCGAGCCAATCATCAACCAGAATGAACCAGCACCCTTTGCAGCTCTTCAGGGCTTAGTATCTCTGTTCTACTTCTTACCAGCTTACATTGTTGTGGCTGGGGGACTGGTTATGAACCCAGGACAGCCTTGGCTTCATGATCTAACAATCCTTTTGGCTGGGGCTACATCACATGTGAGTTTTTTTTGTCATCACATCTTGCTACTCTTTCTGGTTAAATGATTATGTAATAATTACACTAATTGGTTAAGGACGAGGATGGTTGGATTTAGAGGAAGTGTACCTGCATTTGCATAGAGGGAGAGTAAAAAACAATTTAGGAAAAACCATCCTCGGTACACCCGACCGGGATGAAACCACAATCGGGCCATCATCTGCAGTCTAGTTTATTGCTAAACTAGCACCTTAGACTATGTGGTTACGATCGCGGGTTTCTCATATGAGTTGTGTTCCAACAATGCTTTTGCAAGAATGCTCATCACCAAAGATATTTGACCAATGCAGTTATTTTATACAACTATTTTTTTATGTATTTAAAACTAAATTCCTCCATTTCCAGGCAGGTATAACTATTGTCGGCATGAGCTACCATCGACTGACAAACCCGGAACATGAGGCCCCAAAGTTAACCAACCACTCGGCATTTATAGCGTTCTGGGCGGCAAACCTCCTGACATCTCTTGTGCCGCAGTTGGTAGCGATAAGGCTGTGTTATATCAAAAGTGATGATGAAGGAAAAGTGATCAAACCCGCAAAATCAACCAACATTATCAAACAAGTAAAATCTGTAAGCAGCATCAAACCTGGCAAGTCAACAAAACTATCCCCCGACAATACAAGCAAAAAAGACAAGACAATTAGTAACGGTAAAACAAAGACTAAGAAAAATAAGTTAAAAGAAAACTAAAAATGTTTGATATCAGTGGCAAATAAACTATGACGAGATACTTACTAATTGTAGGAAGAACCAATAAAAGTTTAACTATCTCCATGTTAAATTATTTTGGGTTTACACGATAGCATTTATTTCAACGAATCATTCTTGTTATGGGATTTCACCTAAACTTTAAAATACATCAGTACACAACAAATAATTTATATTTTTTAATTCATATGTAACACAAATTGAAATGTGATAATTGGCCACAGGATCAGTCCTGGATATCTTAACAATTTTTTTTAAACATCTATTACTGTTTTCAGCCTGTGGCCTGGGACATGTTAATTTATTCAAGCCATATATGTTCCACTACCGGCTAGCTAGGCCTGTCGTAGCTTCACGTGCCTTATAATAATATAACTTAAGACTAAAACAAACACAACATCCAGTCCCCGGCCATTAATTAATCACTTTGAAAGGGTAAACTCACATTTCACCAATGATAAATTTTTCAGCCATGCCGAAAATTGAACCTGAGACCCTTAGCTCGGTAGACAGACGTGTTACCGACTGAGCTAAGGTGTCGGATCCCCATCTAGATATATTCTTTAGATTGAAAAATGACACCTGGAAACAGGGATTTAACCCAGGACCTTTGGCTTAATACGCCAATGCTCTTACCACTTATCTATCCGGTCGTTGTCCCATGCCCGGGGTAATTTATTCCCTCATATTTTAAGGCAGAGTCTGTGATGGATGTGGTTAAACATTTCTCAAACATAGTTACAAGTTGAAAACGCAGCAATTACTTCACGTTTACATATAGTTTGTGTTCTAATGCAGTCTCTTGCTAAATAACTTGTAACGTTTCTTAATCCAATGCATAAAATTTAATTTCGTATATTTGTGCAATACTTGGCTGGGGGTGTAGATATTAATATTCTGGGCATGACCAATCCTTGCCACAATTCACAACACATGGAACACTTGATAGTTCCTCATGAGTGCAATCTTGCAAAGATTTATGAATATGTAAACTAACTTTTCTCATTCCAAGTCTTCCGCTGTGTATTTCTTTTCTATAATCTCTATGTGTATTCATCAAGGTGATCTAAGGTCCAGCTACTTTAGGAGTGGTGGTATCTGACAGCTAGCAGAAGATTTTTTTTATTGCAAACATTGGTTGAAAGTAAATAATGTTAGCGTAACTTATGTAGAAATAATTATTTGCTTAGTAATACAGTCGAATCTTGGAAACTCGATCGACCTAGTGTGGACTAAGATGGTGTCGAGTTATTGAAATGTTGAATTTTACGAATGAACTTGCATAAGCTGCATGTTAACTAAACAAGGATGAATCACAGTACAGTAACAGTAATATATTACGTGTTAATATAATGGTGTATATACAGAAATGCAGTACAGTGCTGTACATATAATATTATATTGATTCGAATAACACGTTACTGAATTGGAAAACTAACACACAGCACTTGTAAAAACACCACAGCACGACTGTTCCACTCGAGTTACACAAACAAAATGAGAGGTTATATAGATGGATGACCTTGGATTGTGATGACTGGTGCCAACAACTGTGTGCGCATCGAGTTCTAAGGTATGTCAAGTTATTGAGTGTCGAGTTTCCGAGACCCTACTATATTATCAATCAAATGTGTTAATAAACACTTCCCTAAGGATTACTGTATAATTGCCTATCTTGTAACTTAGTGAAAGAACAAAGAATATTTAAAAAAAAATGTTTTTTGTTTTGCAGTTGTGGCAACAAGAGATAACATAATGAAAATAGTAAATTAAAATGACATATATTTATACTTGTATCCTCTTATAATTGACCTCCAAAAGAAATGTTTTTGTACAACTTATAGAACGAACCATACAAAATATTAGTTTCAAAATAAAGCATTTTTATTTTGTAAACACATGCACATTAATAAAACAGAACACAGTTTGTACTATGTCATCATAAACATTACTTCATCTGGTCTGGTTTCGCCATCTTAATTTGTGAAGAGAAAACAGGCTTTTAGAGGCTTTCGTTTGTTAAGTTTTTTTAGGAGTGAACTATAGAGAAAAAAAAACACCCAACAGTAATTTTCATAAGTTTGTATTTTGATAGTGTAAAAACTCTAAAAAGGAAATTAATTGAAAACAAATGGTTTGTTGTGAAAGCCTTGACAACCAAGCGTAACATATTATTTCACTAGAATGAGATCATTCCCTTCTTATAGAACAGTATACTCAGATAAATATTGTTTCATAAATAATAGTTTGGTGATTTTTCTTGTACAACCTTGCAAAAATGATAAACAGTTGTGGCATACTTCACATGTGAATCCTATTAAAGGTGCTAAGGAAATTTCCAGTTAGTACTGGTTCACATTTTATTTGACCTGTTATGAAACTCCAAAAGTTACTCATAAATCATTGTGTGTTTATGATCCTTGCAAAAATTACTTTATCGAAGTAATAATACATCTATTTATATAGCAGATGAATCTGAAGATGTTAAAAAAAAATGCAAATATCAGAAAAGACCAAAGTTACCGCGAACGGATTATAAAAGAACTAGAGCAGGGGTTCTTAACCTTTCAGACCCCAATGGATTGATCAATATGTCCTCATACCCTTTCAAACAAACTTTGAAATTATCATCGTCATCACCAATCCTCTTTTAAGTACCAGTATGACTTTAAAATATGTCAATATCTTGGTTTTACTTTGTATATGGATAGTTAGGAATAGAACAGTTGAAAGAAAATAATAAATATTTTATCATATATTCCCAGCTAAGAACCACCGCACTAGAGTGTGCAAAAGCATTTTTCCAGAAAGTTCCATCCAGTGGTGGAATATCCTTCTAGAACTTGAATGTGTTTAAAAAGTTTCAAACTAAATGTGTAAATGTGTTTAAAAAGTTTCAAACTAAGCTTGAAAAAAAATCACAGTACATACAAAATGAAAGATAATGGCAGACATCTAAACTTTCACGTTGTGAACACCTTCTGTGATCTTCTCAGTTATTTTTGTGCTAGGCTTCTTTTCTCGATATCCAAATATTGAGCTTCCAACTCGAACATTTGTACTACCCAGCTCAATCTAAAGAGGAATAAATAATAAAACACAGTATTTTTCAAAACATACTTGAATATCAAAAGATAAAAATTATCCTAATTTAAGGATTATTTAGTCCCATCAGTCATTTTAAAAATGGTATTTTAACTGAATTAACAGTAAAGCAGTTATTTTAAACTTGTGCCAGTTAAAAATTTTGAAAATAATTTCACTTAATTTACTGACAGCTAGCAAAAGTTACTTTCATGTATCTATCCGCCAAACCATATGATCTGTAAGATCACGGCCATATATTGGGCTCCTGTCACTTATGATAGTCAAAACTTTCACTACAAACAATTAGTTTTTAGTTATGTTTTTCTTTTAACTGTGTTTACATCTTCTGCTAGCTGTCAGTTACCACACCACTCCTATGGCAAATGGACTTACTCATCCTTCATACTTCACTTATTTTCACGCCTTGTTATGCCAGGATTACGATCAACTTAATGTTCACTTAGCAAAAAGAAACTAGTGTTTAATCAGGATTCATGTAACATAACTCAAGAAAAACACAAACAATGAATTTGAACTGTTTTAAAACAAAATGTTCACTTAAATTAAACTCTAGCACTGGGGGCTGATTAGGCTACAAGTGCTTGCAATAGATGTTTACTGGAGTTATAAAATTAATTGTGAATAGAGGCTATATAGTGTTTTAGTGTTAATAGAGATGCAGACAAACTAGGCATACTGAAGAAGTTATCTAAATACTATAAAACAGCAAATAAATGAAGTACTAAATACCTTCTTCGGTGGCTGTATGTCTAAAGTGTCTCTCGCAATATACACTAAAGCTCCACTTTACAGCGTTCAGTGGTTTTCAATTATATTCTTGTTCACTATGGTTGGCGCTTGTTTCACTCTTCTGGCATTTTTCAGCATGACACACGCAGTGAATGGCTTTCACCACCATTTTATGTCAGTAATTTAGTCTGAACCCTGTAAGGTATGTGAAAATACCTCTCCTGGCAAAATTGGTAGGTCATTTACCCTCACTCGTAGAACTTTAGAGATACAAGTAATCAGCCTTGATGACACAACTTCAAAGAATGATTACAACCAGGGAGTTTATTCCACCACAAAAACTAACTATTATCCCCACCACCCCTTGACAGTTTATACTTTCCACAAGTTATATTTTTGATAATAAATTTTTATAGTAAATATATAGTAATAAAGATACAGAATCTTCAATGAAAAATAACCAACAAATATTATGTTGATGAAAATTACTTGGAAATAAAAATAATTGCAGTTACCTAACATTATTAAAAATTAAGATGATAAAACCCCAAAACAATTTTTTTTTTTTAGAATGTAGACAAAATTTAACATTCATTCGACCACAAAATCTTTTAAATTTTTGCATTTCATGTTCTAACACTTCTGTCTCTTCCTTTGCTTTCTGCAAAACTGTTCTTCTTTTCACTTCTAATTTTCTTATTTATTCAGATGCTGTTTTTATTTTTTGACTTAGATCTATTTCAATCTTTTTCTTCTTTTCAAGCACTTATTTCCTTATTCCTGATGCATTCCTCAAAGCATGATTTTTTTTTAAATGGTCGTATTTAGTAGTCCGCCGGCTGCAGTGACTGCATAATAAGTTATACGTTGAGCAATAAGCCTGTCCTCATATAGATTTTCAACCAGAAATTCTTTATTCACAGAAAAACTTCGCTCAATGGCTGCATTGCTATGGAAGAGAACAATAATTTTTTTAGTGAAATATTGTAGTTCCTGAGATGTATTTACTCTAGAAAAAATATTCATGAAGGACTTATCAAGCTGGTCACCCCTTGAAGTGAATTGATTAAGGTAGTCTTTATCTTCTTGCTTTGATACAAAGTCCAAGTAGTCTCTTTTTACAACATCAGCTTGCACGCTAGATAGTTGTTTCTTGTCTAGTAGGACTTCTAATGCAGATGTTATCCTATAGGTCCTAACAGATGGATTGAGCATGATTGCGGAAGAGAAACAACTAGCTGTGTTGGCATTGCCTTATAATATGAATGAAAAATGACCCTGAGCAAGCTATTATCCCTGGATAGCTCAGTGATAGAGCATTGGAGCGCTAGGCCCAAGGTGCTGGGTTCAATTCCTGTGTCTAGATGTCAGTTTTCCATTTATTTGATCATGTTGATGTTGCTCGCAACATGATTGACTGGCAGGGACACATGGTACTCTTCATGTAACATGAAAGTTCTCGCTTCCAAAGACAACTCTTGTGTTAAGTGAACGCTAACGTTGGATCATAATCCCGGCATCAGGACTAAGAAACTTTGCCCTGACCAAGATACAAACCAACAAAGTCTCAAAATAAATGTATTTACTCACCGCTTGTTCAAAGTCATCAGACATGCCCATGGACAATTCCACTTGGGCCGCGCAGAGTCCAAGGGATTTACAAACCTCTTCACGCACTTGTACCAAGGACTGTGCAAAAGGAACATGACCTTGTAAACATTATTAAGGTCACACTGAGCAATTACAAAGCATTACTTATATTACATTTGTGTATTCTGTGGAATAACTAGGGTGAGGCAGTTGGGGCAAATGCTGTGGACACCAAATTTGGAGAGGCACCTTTTTATAGTTAAAAATTCTAAAATTTGGCAGATTTTAGCTTTAGGAGACATTTTGGATTGTAAGATGCTTATGAAAAGCCAAACAAATATTCAGATTTGAAAAGCTCAATTTTATTCTTGTGTATGGAGATAAAATTAGTTTTCCAAACTTAAAAGTTGCTGTTTAGATGATTATTACTATAATTTTAATTTTCAACTATGAGCAATATTTAGCAAGTTAAAACAATATCAGTATTTGAAAGCTTCAGTGGGACAAGAGAAACTTGCTGCTTTAGCCTTGATCAGCGATGAATATGAGTAAACTGAAATAATACATTTTTACATTATTGATATTTTGCATTTTCAGCTAAAGTTAAAAAATAAATTTTTATTGTGAAGCTACAAATAATGTTTTCTAAATATAAGTAACAATTTTTTTTATGTTTACAGTTTATTTGACCTAGGCGCCACTAGCCCTATTCACACCTCTGTGCGTACTTACCAAAAAATCTGGGTTCAGACCCTGCGACGTATCGTAACCATATTTGCCGATAGTCATGATGCCTACAAATTCCAAGGACTTACAGTTCTCCAACACAAACTTTACGAGACTTGCTACTTCTGCAGGACTACATCCATTCTTTTCTGAAATAAAAATAATCAAATGAGTGAAAAACGTGTTTTGAGAAATAAATTTTTTACAAATCGAGATACAAAACTATAGTAGGATTTTGGTAGGGTGAATCTTTTAGAAAATACAAACATATTTTGCTTTAGTCAGTAATGATAAGATTTTATTATATTTTGAGTGTAGCCTAATTTTATAGGTATTGATATTTATCTAAAGTGAGGGATAGCTGCAGATCACATGACTTGACATCTGTAAATGTGAAACTAACTTTTTTTAGATGTAAAATAAAGTTCTTTCTAAGAAAATTAGATTATGCCTATATATAATATACAGTTTTACAAAAATACAGGTTGTGCTCAGATCTAATTCAAAGAATTATGTCCTCGCCTTGTAGCTTGTTGACGATCCTTATGGCCGCCACATTACTATTAACTAACATGGTATCAGTCTACAATATTTCAAACTAGTTATTAAAACAACTCATGCAGATGATTTAAATTATGCAGCACTAAGTTAAAATAAAAAAATTCTTCTGAAAATAATAAAAAGTAGCCTGTTTCAGTGGCCGCATGATCTGAGGCGTCATTCTCGCAAAAGACTAAGCTATCAATGAATGTGAAATCGAGGTTCAAATCCTGGTCGGGTGTACTGAGGGTAGTTTTTCCAAAATGGTGTTCCACTATTCATTCACACAAATGTGGGTATACTTCCTCTAGATTAAACCTTATTCATCTCTAACTCATTAGTGTAATTAGTAGATATGCATATAACCTGAACAAGTAGTAAAAAAAAGTGCTAAAAATAAATCCATAGGCCCTACTAGTTTTCACAAGCTTCAAAGCAAAAGAAAAGAAATAAATAGTTTATTTTATTATGCAAAAATGAATTTTTAAATTGCCACACATGGCTATTAAATCAGAAACTAAAGAACTATCAGTTTTGTACTAATGTATGAGGCCACCAAGGGTGGCCTTGTGTCAATGAGCTCAACTGCTGTGCTAAGCTTTGACCTTGAGTTAAGAATTCAGGTTCAATTCTGGCTGCACATTCTTGGGATTGTTTTCTGTATTGTGGTTCACACTTTTTTTTTAAAAAAAAACATTCTCTTTCTGGGTATATGCTGGTGCATTCAATTAAAATTCACATTCTTTATTCTGTGTCATTAAATGAGTGTAAGTTGCTTATAGGCATAAGATTACTACAAAAGTAAGTGTAAGGAGCTATTGTTTTCATCCTCCAAGCAAGGACAAATACTAACAGAGATTGTGTCATGAGAGAAAGAGACTTTTATATAAAGTTAAAACACAGCTTATATGAAACCTTTCTCGCATATACCTGCTGAAGTGGCAACAAAACAGGATGACAATGTCCGCCTCCTAATCGAAATATTGGGAGCATCATAAACCGTTTGAACAGAGTCCAACGAACAAAGATAAATTGCCCAGTCTCGTCTTTTTATTATTGTTAAGATATCTGTTTCCCTGACTGTCGGTCTATCATACCTTCCTCCCCACTTGTGTTGACTTGAACCATGACTCTCAACTTCTCGTCTGCCTTTCTCGACTTGAGCCAGGCTGTGTTAAGTGATGAGGCTACTTTCTCGGACTCGACTGTTTCTACTAGATATAAGTTTGGTGCGCTCACTATCTTGTTCACTTTGTTCCGCTGAAGGAGCCCTATAAAATGCCAACATATTTCTGGGCACTTCTCAAGAATCTAGGAAAAGGGAAAGAAGAAAAGGATGATTTTATACTGGGACATAATTTAAGACATTTATTCTGCAAACTTAAAATAGGGGCTTGGGTGCTCTAGCCCAGTATTACTTAACTCACATTATGTGCCAAAAACTTTGGGGAAATAAATTTGAAGAAAAATGATATCTAGAGGTATGAGAACAAACAAGGTTGAATACAAATGTTCTAGTATATTGTTATTTATATGCCCTAAAATCAAGCTAGGTAAGCCTATATATAATTTGGAAGTGCTTTCTTTGCAATATATATGGAATTTTTTTAGTATTTATTTATTCCGAATATTTAACGTACATTTTTTGAATCGGCTGATTAGCCTATATCTGCATACAAGAATTTCTATGAGCAAGAGCAAAAGGGGCTACTAATTTTTCCAAGAAAGGTATTTTCAAATAAACCTCAACATGAGACCAATGGCTTTACTTTTCCTCTGAAGGAAGTTGTGCTACGAACTTTTAACGCTAAAGAAAAATCTGTTGATCCTGGCTGGGTTTGAACCTAACAATATCGGGTCTTGAGACAAGCAATTTACCCCAAGATCTCTGATGTTGACAATATATATGAAAAAAAGTTGTTAGCCTATATATGAATAATGATTTTACCTCAGGGTCATGAGCTTTATCAACAAGCTCCTGAACGTAGTTCTCACCAAAATGACGCTGTCCTGCATTGTATGAATCTATAATTAATTCCTTTGGTTTGGTTTTACTTACTGCCACAAGTCTTGGCTTACATTTTTGAAGATTCTGAAATTAAAAAAAATATATATAAATTCTTAAATAAAATAAATGCTAATCTTTTACTAGGCTACAGTTTAAAAGTCCTAAGACCTAGCTTGGAAAGAGTTCCATCAAACACATCCTTTTATATAACCGATTTGATTTAAATATTTCTTAGATCCCAACAATTCCACCGTCAGCCGTAAAGCCTAGACAGCACTAAAGAGGCGTACTACAGAAATGACTAAAGGTAATTCCTGTTGCTTTCCTGATTGGGCCAGAAGGTAGGCCTACTATTGCACATTAGTTTGTCAAGCCCACCGAAATACAAACACCAACTGAGCCTACAAGTGACACCTTCACACCATTCCACAAATCATTTTCAAACTTATGTAAAATCAACCAATAAAAAAAATTGTTTTGAGTTTTTAGACTTACTATTGGTCTCTTTGAGCTTGCAACTTCAATTCTTTCCCACACATGCTTTAGTCCTTTAACTACATCTATTTCAGACATTATTTTTCGTATCATTTGCACCTAGAAACCATAGTGTATAGTAATGATTACGTTACGTTACGCAATAAGGCTTGTCTTACATAACCTCTTTAATCAAATACCTTTATTACCATTACCTGCCAGAAGTCCGCCACATCCACAATAAACTAACCGTTTTTAACCAACATTAGAAAAATAAATAGAACCAAGCAAAAATGTAGTTCCAATAT
>CABFOW010003044.1:36354-84264 GCA_902141385.1 Timema californicum | reverse complement strand
TGAGGGTGATAGTGAGTATGAGGGCGTGGAAATAGTGGAAACACTTAAAACATAACTTAACTCTGACTAACCAGACCCTGGTGACCTTTGGTTGTAGTACCTCTCTCCGGGAAAACACCCAGCCTAAAATTACTAGCCTAAAATCGATCCCGGGACCCTTAAGCTCGTAGAGAGATGCACTGACCACTCAGACCATGGGGTCGGTTAATTGTTTCGATATAAATAGATAGTTCAATTGTTCAAAACATAGTAGCTTGTTTGAATTAAAGATCTGTTTATTTAATAGGAAAGGACCTATACACATATTTTCCTTTCTCATACATCATAACTACACAACCCGATTTTATGAACTCATTAGACTCATATGTAGATATTAAGAAATACTAAGCCATGCAAATAAAGGATGAGACTAATCTAGATCCTTCTATATTACTGATCACGATAATCATGATTAAATTTTGTGCAACCCACCTCGGTGGCCACGTGATCTAAAGCGTTACACTCGGGTTGGATTGGACTATCGAAGCCGGGGAGATCAAAGTTAGATTCCGGTCGGGTGCTCTGAGAGTGGTTTCCCTAAATTGTTTTTCACCCTCCTTCCATGCAAATGTGCGTGCATTTCCTCTAAATTTAACCTTCGTATTCCCTAACACGTTAGTGTATTTAGTAGATAGGCGTACAACCCGAACGGGTAGTAAAACGCGGTGCTAAAAAAAAGTTGTTGCACAGTTTTTCCTAAGAATTGCCTCTCATTGAACGCCCTTTCCCCCTGACAAAGATCGGAGGAAGGAGGCGAAGAACCCACGCCCTCTTAGTTTCGGTGCCTATGGATACTTGTGCCTTTGGACACATATACACCACCTCAAATACCAATGCTTCCAATAAAATAACCTTAGCTGACAGCTAGAAAAACTACTAGACATACTGTCAAGTGTTCAGATCTCATAAAGGTATTCTCCAGTAAGAATCCAACAATAGCTAACACCGACCCCTTGCACTCCCGCAGCTCTGGGGGTCTGAGGCGGCGCTGGTGGCGTTCACCACGTTCCGGTTGGTGCTGGTGTGGGTGGTTCCTTGCTGTGTGGTAGCGGCGTGCCATCTGGCGGTCGGACAGAAGCTCTGCGAAGTGTCCCTGACGGCGGCCGCCGCTAGAGGGGAGCTTCCCCTTCCCATGCCCGTCCTTCGACGGCGCAAACACGTCATTATCGTGGCTTCCGTGCCGCAAGATGGGCCCTCCAAGGTGAGTAATCTGGTGATGTCCGTGCCGCAAGATGGGCCCTCCAAGGTGAGTAGTCTGGTTATGTCCGTGCTGTAAGTTGGGCCCTCCAAGGTGAGTAATCTGGTGATGTCCGTACTGCAAGATGGGCCCTCCAAGGTGAGTAATCTGGTGATGTCCATGCCAAAGGATGGACCCTCCAAGGTGAGTAATCTGGTGATGTCCATGCCACAAGATAGGCCCTCCAAGGTGAGTAATCTGGTGATGTCCGTGCCAAAGGATGGACCCTCCAAGGTGAGTAATCTGGTTATGTCCATGCCACAAGATAGGCCCTCTAAGGAGAGTAATCTGATGATGTCCGTGCTGTAAGTTGGGCCCTCCAAGGTGAGTAATTTGGTGATGTCCGTGCCAAAGGATGGACCCTCCAAGGTGAGTAATCTGGTGATGCCCATGCCACAAGATAGGCCCTCTAAGGTGAGTAATCTGATGATGTCCGTGCTGAAAGTTGGGCCCTCCAAGGTGAGTAATCTGGTGATGACCGTGCCAAAGGATGGACCCTCCAAGGTGAGTAATCTGGTGATGTCCATGCCACAAGATAGGCCCTCCAAGGTGAGTAATCTGATGATGTCCGTGCTGTAAGTTGGGCCCTACAAGGTGAGTAATCTGGTGATGACCGTGCCAAAGGATGGACCCTTCAAGGTGAGTAATCTGTTGATGTCCATGCCACAAGATAGGCCCTCNCAAGGTGAGTAATCTGGTGATGACCGTGCCAAAGGATGGACCCTTCAAGGTGAGTAATCTGTTGATGTCCATGCCACAAGATAGGCCCTCTAAGGTGAGTAATCTGATGATGTCCATGCCAAAGGATGGGCCCTCCAAGGTGAGTAATCTGGTGATTTCCCTGCTGCAATATGGGCCCTCCAAGGTGAGTAATTGTTAAGCAATTGGGTGAATAGATATGTTAATTACTTCATATATTTTTTGTGTTAATGGATATATATTATTTATTTTCTTTGGTGTAGTATTTCTAGGACAATGTATATTATTTCGTTTAACTTATATTACGAGTTTTAAGTAAATGTCTACATTCTTATTTGTTAAAGTCGCCAGAAGTCTGTGAGAAACCATACTACTTATTTTTAACATCAATTTAAAGGTAGTAAATGAAAGGAAATTTTTAAAAATTTGTCAAAACCATACACTTATCCACTTCGGTGGACGTACGGTCTAACACGTTACTCTCTCAGTATACTATAGTGCCGATGATGGGGATATCGAGGTTCGAAACTTGATCGGGTGTAAAGAGGGTGGTTTTCAATAATAGTTTTCCACTCACCCTCCTCGCAAATTCGGGTACACTTCCTCTAAATATAGCCATCCCAATCCCTAAAGTCATTATTGTGAAGTACTGTTTGCTTGTATGTGTACATTCTAGAATTGTTTTCTCCAGATGATCCCGTACCACTGCGGTGATCTTGACGACGATGATGACTCGTCAGAGAACGAAGGTCTGGCTTTGCAGATATGCGCGGACCTCAACGATTTCCGTCAGCGGCCCAAGTACCATCAGCACAACGTGCGCAAGATCCCGGCCCCCTCGGGCAGGAACGCCAAGAGGCTGAGCAGGGGGCAGAAGGCCTCCAGGTCGGAGCGTAGTATCGTCTCGGGCCAACCGCCGCCTCCGACGCCCCCCACCGCCCCTCGCGAAGTCACCACTTGTCAAGACCGGCAGCGGGCAGTCTCTCAAGAGCCGCCGCCACCTGGCCAACCTCCTGTACCTACAGGTCAGTGCAGAGAAGCTGACTGCAGGGGTGGACACGCGGATAAATCAGACGGTCTCATGTTGTTTGATTTATTTCTGTCACAATGAGGCCAGGTTTTGAATCCCGGATGGCTTTCTCAGAAGTATTTATATTCCTTAAAATTTTCTTCTTTCTCTCTCTACACAAATGCGGGTGCATTATTTATATATTCTATATTCCTAAGTTTTACTCAATATATGTAGACAAATGCTTAAAGCTTAGACATGAAGTTAGTTCTCTCAGTAATTTCTTTTTCCCTCACTCCACGTCATACTACCCGTTTGAATATCTTTACGAATAGTGCTGGGAAGAGGAAGGAATAAATTAAAGGAAAATCTAACCGTAGTTTTTGAGGGAGAATAGAAAACCACTTAAAAGAAACCACTTTTTCAAATGTAATTAATATATTGAAAGAAATACAGACTAAATTCAGTTTTATTTTTAACGTTCCTGAAATAAGAGTTAGTACTAATTTTAATCTAAAAATTAAATATTTTATTTAAATGAAATTTTTCGGTTATTTTTATTACTATTATTATGTTGAATTAAATTTTTATCCATAGTAAAGGACGCAACAAGTAATTTGAAGCTCGTGCGTTATGTTTGAAAAAAAAAAGCCGCAATATGTCGCTAGTAACTCTTCCCTAGCTAGTTTATTAAAAATGTAATAACGGTAACGAGATAGTTCAAACCAAATGGAAAAGGTTATTATAATAGAATCTTGCATTTAGAACAATGTTGCCAAATGTAGCCTACCTAACCGAAATTAATACGACAATTCCAAAAGTAAAAAGCCTCGCATCCTTAAATCTAGATTTTTTTTAAATCCAAGACATTTATTTACACAGGAAAATGCACTCAAAACTGGGATTGTTACGTAAAATCCGTTTGGATCTTAAGGCGAAACACATTTTTTGTTTTCGCTAGTAGTTGTGCTATATCTCAACAGGTGGCAGTGTTCGCGGCATGCTGGCTCCCCCACGTGGCCTGCGTCCTGTGCGTGCATCTGGCCTCCACCGCCGATGCCAAAGTCGCCCGCGACCTTCTTCCCTTCTCTCTCCTCCTCGGTCATGCGCACTCAGCCCTGCACCCCGTACTGTACTGGTTGCTCAACAGACAATCCCTGCAGATACAGGGCTGCGCACCCTGGTGGCCCTGGAACAGAGGGGAGGACGGAGAAACTCACTTCCCCAAGCACGGGCTATTCCGGCTCACCGTCCCTCACAGAAAGGCTGCCATGGCGGCTCCGTCATCCACCAACGAGGCCGCTCTTGGGGTATTTCACCCCAGGTATAACGTACCCAGACCTGAACAGCGACAGAGGTTCCCCACGTCACATTTCCTCCAGTGAAGGACCCAGACTTCAGAAATGTCAGATTCTCCCAGTGAAGATATTACTGTGGTCTTAGGTTAAGAGGGCTCAGACTTCAGAAGTGTCAAACTGAACTGAAATTCAGAAGTGCCAGAGTGAATTGTACTTAATAGGTACCAGAGGGAATGTGACTTCAGAAGTATCAGTCTGAATCGGACTTCAAACGCATCAGAGAGAGCCAGACTTCAGAGGTGTCAAAGGAAACAGAACTTCAGAAGTGCCAAAGACTGAAGGGATTACCCTTTGTTATAGGTTTTGAGAACCGAGGCTTCAGAATTGTCAGCGTATTAGTAACATAATAAGAAAACATAACTAAATAAGCAAGGTCGACCTAAATCACCCAATAATTTCCATTATCGAGTGTAGAAAAGCAACACAAAGATTACTTTGAACTTTACCGATGATAATAATTGAGTCCAATTATTAATAACTCTTACTGTGGATTCACAAGTTCGCCGGAAAAACAAGCGCAGGACAGAAACGTAACTACGGGGTGATCTACAAACCAATCATAAGAGTTAAGACTCATCAGCGTTGTTCGTGACATTAAATAACTTCAGTTTTCCTTATTTTGTGCTATATCAGATAAGGAAAACCAATTAAATTTCAAAACTGACACAATTATTCGCATACGCCCACAAAGCAATATATTAGTAGAGAAATACATCTATAGTGTTGAGAATATTGTAAATAACTTGTTAAATGGAAAAAAGGTGAATCTTTCTTTGTCCATTTAATTTGTTTTATGACACAACATGGTAATTAGAAAACATCAATCGAGATATTAATCTTGAAAATCTGTTTATCCACTAGAAACAAAATGTATCGTTAATCAGCTGTTTTTAGTTTGTATTACAAAGACTCATGGAGCTAAATAGATTTCCGTGAATTGTTGACTCACTCAAGCAGAATCTGCTCTCAATTTTCGGCGAATGTGTGAATCAAGCTCTAGTGTCCGAGCTGTTTGTCATTTTACCCAAGTGGTTGAATATCGTGATGCAATGTTTCGTCCATTTTTATTCCTGTATTAATGCGGCTCATGATATATATTGGTAATACAAATAAAATGGGTTTATCTTATCGAATCTAGTGAAAATATGAAAGATTAAGCTTTGGCTTCTACAAGACACTGAGTTTGATTTAGGTCGACGACGGATTTTATTTATCCAAATTCTTGTTGCCAACGAGGGGAAAATATTATTTTCCAAATAGATAGAAATAAATTGAAGATAGCTTCACCCTTTTGAAGTTTATTCTTGAATATTTTCCTAAATAGTTATAGGGAGAAAGAATCATATCCAAGTAATAATTATAGGAACAAGCTAACTTATACAATATTGTTACTAAGATCAATTCTCCCTATTTTGTGTTTAATTTTCTATTGTACCTTGAGATATATTTATATAACTAAAATTTAAAAGTCATATTTGAATTAAGACTTGTTGTGTAATAGTTGCTAGGCCTTCACTTCAACGCAACTCATTCTATTCATAAACAAAATATTAGATAAGATATAAATTTGTTTGTTGATTGAAACTATGTGTGTGTTTGTATGTACAGTAGCCCCATGGCTTCTTTGGTGCTGACTGACAGCTTTGAAAAGTTACCAGACCAAGTTATGTATCCCTACGCCGAACCATATGATCTGCAAAAACATGTGTTTAACAGCTGTCACTTCTGACGGTCGAAATTTAGGTATATATCTAAATGTTGACCGTCAGACGTCAGCTGTGAGCTGTCAGTCAGCACCAAAGAAGCCACGGGGCTACTGTATATAAGAGTGCGTGTGTATAAACATACACACGTCGAAGAAGATAAAAGATGTTTGAAAGGAATATTTATAAGAAAGGAACAATACAGCCTTCACAAATTAACACGGTTCAACCTTTACATATTAATATTTGATAAATATGAACACATTTCATACTTTATTTTGCTACTTCTCTAGAAAGATAAACACAATTCACACTTTACATTGCTATCAATCAGTGGCGTATTCTCTGAGTATATTAGTTCTACGCTGCAGACGCGCAATGATATGGAATAGCTTTTTGTTTCAATGCTGTATGTGCGAATTGTTTAAATACTAATGTTTAAATTGTTAATAAATATGCATGTAATGAATTATTAATTTTAGAAATAATATTGGTTCATATGCCAAGAACACTGTGTTTTAAGTAATTATTCATCCGAAAGGTTCTACTTAGCACAATAGGAAACCCAGGGATTGCTGCTTGAAAACCGCAAGGCAAGCTAGGGAGGCTCTAATGACCTTGACCAATGTCTAGGAGGTTGCAACACATTCGTTTACGCTTGTCCATAAGTAATTGGCCAATGAGCTCCCTTTTTACACCCCAGGTCATGCTGTTCATGTGAAGCAATCTAAGCATTGTGCCAACTATTGGAAAAAGATTCAAGATCACAACGTTTATTTATTAAGCTAATTTAGTATAGTTTAAGAAAAATTACATAAAATAAATGTATAATAAATTGTAAAATAATAGCTAGTATAAGTAACAAGGTTTAAATTACACACCAATTAAATACATTGAGCTATGTTTAGGTATTCTAGTAACATGTATTATCATGTATTTGGCAAACACATTTAACCACTCTTTTAAATTTAGCCATTTCAGCACTGATAGAGTGGGGGATGGGGTGGGAGGTAGGGCGGGTGACGAGGTTACTCTAACCGTAGTTGACGGTAATTATTGTTCTTCTTTAGTAGAAAGGATTGTGGAGTTTTAATAGTGTTCTTTTAGTTTCTATTTTACATTAACGACTTATTAGTCTTTGTGATTTTATATAATTATACATCAAAGAATCCCAGAAGTCAAGAGTGTGATTTCACAATTTCAAGATGATTTAGAAAGAAAACGTAAAATAGAATATATTTTCATATAATTTAATTAATAAGTGGCGCACGCAGCCATTTACTTTGTGGGGAGGCATTCAATCAAGGCTGTAGCAAGAATGAAATGTTGATGGAGAGAGCGGGTTTGGGGTTGGACAGCCTCCTAAGCCCTGAAGGCCTAGAATATTTATGAATATTAAATGCTTTTATAAATCAGTTGGAGTAGTTTTATAGTATTTGAAAAATTTAAATAATACAAATGGTATCAAAGCTTTCTCCCTCCTCCCCACCCCCCACCCCCATTGTTAATTTTGAGTGTAAGGGTAAACCTTTTGAATATTTGGCTTAAGTCTGAAGCCTGGTCTTAAACTGTAGCATATACATTCGACACATCTTCAATGTAAAATATTTTAGCTATACCTAATATTTTTAAAATTTCTATCAACATTATTTGTGGTGTTGCGGAAAGAGGAGGGTCAATACCCTGTTTGCCTCTCCCCATTTGGTGTACCACTGTTTACAGCAAAATATATATGTAAATATCTTAACAATAAACCAATGACGTGGCGATAGAGTATTAATAGTCCGAGATAATCTTCCCTATGTTAGTCAGAGTTTGTGGATCTAAATAGCTTCTGGAGCATAAATTCTCAAGTTGGGGACTCGTTTGTTTCCAAGCAGCGTTGTGTGAGATAAGTTAGGCTTTAAGAAATAGTTTTAATTTCAACGTGAGTTGGACAATCCAACTGATTCCCTCTCACCAAGATCTGATGGACGCTTGATCGATGTATCACTTCATTTTACTCTTATTATTATTGTTTGCTTTGAGTATTGCTAACTGTGTGCTTTTAATTACACTGGGCTAATTGAATAGGACCTGTCTCTCTTATACTTTCAGAAATGTGCCTATACCATTCTTAGCCCCAACATTAATATTTACTTAAATTTCTAACCATTTAGATATCATTACAATTTGAGAACCGCCTATGTGGTCTATTGGTCATAGGTTTTGGCTACGGACCCAGAGGTGCCAGGTTTGATTCCCGGTGCACCCAGATAGTCTGGGAAGCAGTGAGTCTGGAACGGGTTAGATTCAGCCCTTATTGGCTGGAGTCATCGTTGTGCTGATCAAATGACACCCTCTATCCTCAATAGTTGGCACTAATTCGCCAAACAATTTGGTAGCCACTCGGCAGGTATAGCCTGAATTCGGGCTGACACCATGGAGTTACTTTTATTATCTTTTGGGTGGATGTTAAACATTGTTACGGATAAATAAAAGAAGAGAGAATATGGGAGTGGGGGTGGCTCAAAACTTCCTAAGATAGTATATGGTTATATGATTAAGGGGAAATAATAAATGTTCGAGAACCATTGTTTTATAGGGACACATCTTCAAATATATCCATTGAAATAATCCCTTGACGTGCTTGTACAACGGTGGTTGAGGGTCCTCGGCCCCCAAATCTCCATTGCAATTTTTAGAGGACAGCATACCTATTCATTTTTCTCAGAATACGCCACTGCTATCAATGAACAAAAAAAAACACAGTTCACACTTTACATTCATACCAATGGACAAAAAGGAAAACAGTTCACACTTTATATTGCTACCAATGGGCAAAGATAAAAAAAATATTTTTTACATTGCTAGCAATGGACAAAGAGAATACAATTCACACTTTACATTCCTGCTTCTGATCAAAGAAACAATCTTTATCTATTAATACTCTTTATTTAAATAAAACTACCTGACTTGTTACATTTTAACAAAAACCACGGTTCATCATATAAAATGCATTCATGAATGAATGGAATAACAAAATAAGTACTACCATTTACTCTTTTAATAAATTTTTTTTATAAAAATATGTTATTATAGAATACATTAATTTAAAGAAGCGTTACTATGACCAAAGCCTTCTCAAGAATCACTTATTTATTTTAAAACGTTTATACTATATCTTTTAATATTTTAATATATATCAACTATTGTTAGTCTGAAAGGAAATTGTTACATTAATACTTGTTAAGCATAAAATATTAAATATATTAATAAAAAAAATGGTTTTATACTATATATCTTTAGTACAGATTACAAATAAAATCACTCTTGTATAAACTAGAATCTTTGAAGTACCAGTACACATTATATTATAGTTGTACACATATTTTCTTATTCTATTACTGTATATGTGAAAATAAAAACATATACTATAAGCTGAATGGTCTTTATTTAATCAAATCGATGTATGAACTATAAGTCTAACATAATGTTTGTCTCTGTGGGTTTGTTTGTTTGTTTGTGTGCGATGCCCAGCCAAAACTACGGCACGGAGATATCTAAAATTTTTAACAAGGGTTTACGGGAGGGGTTCGAATGCACCTCGTAGCCAGATTTTTAATTAGGATATTTATTTTAATACAGTACCACAGTTGGTCACGGGCAAAGCCATGTGGGATTGCAAGTTATAAATAATTTAAAAGGTAAGTGTGCCCTCATTTGCGTGAAGTAAGATAATTAAACCATTTGGGAAAAAAACATCAATTCATATGACTATATTTGAACCCCATCACTGGAAAAAAAAGACAAGGTCCTTGGGTATAAATCTACCATCACAATGCATTTTATACATGCATCGATTGTCACATGGTCTAGGGCATCATTAGATGGCCAATGACAGAGTGATCGACGTTTGATTTCCTCACTCCAGGCAAATGTGGGTACACATTCTTCCCGGTCTAGAAAAAGCTGTTCAACCAGCAAAGCCCCTTCAAAAATGGTGTGGATACAGGAAGTACGACCGTTCTAACAGACATTAGCTATGCTAAAGATATCGAGGTTTGAATCCTGGTGTGTACGCCGTCTAAATGTCAGGCTCATCTTATTCTGGCAGGGGCGGAAATCAATTCGCCGCCATGTAACTGTAGGTATTTCTCCCTCTGAAACATTTTTTGAATAATCTTTACCCCACGTTTTGCCAGAAAGGTTACGTGTCACTCATATGGTTATGGCAGGGGAAGTCATGAGCTTTAATCTCGCTTGGGTGGTTTTCTACTCCCCCTCACTCTACGTAAACTCTGGAATATTACTACCTTACTACTCCGGTCCATTACGGATACCTACATCCAACCATGTCGATGGACGATACCAAACAACCAATTTATTAGACTTTTGTGGTTGGGGATTGTAGTTTCTAACTGAGGATTCTGAGGCCCCTGATTGTGCATAATTATAGCTGTGTCAACGCTCTTTAGTTGCGCCATCACCGGGAAAAACCCATTACCACATAGGAGGTTTCGACATCATCGGGAAAAATAACATTGCTGAGTGGAGGGTTGCCTGATTCAATTACCTAGATACTGGTTTCAAGGTCACGATCTATTCCTGTCTTTTCAAGCCGCCAAACTAGTGTTAGTGATCATGGAAAACCCATTGCGACATCATTCAAAGTCATTATCTGTACTTGTCCTCTCTTTTCTTGTCAACCCGCCAAATAGTCGCCAGGTATGAATTATCAGTATTCAGCCTTGATATAACTTATGAATTTATGTAATTATATATTATTTCGTCAAAATATAGTTGCGAACATTAGATTACATTTTCTGTTGTTATAAGTGGCTCGGAGAATAAAATGGTTGTTTTCAATTTAATCTTGGGTAGCAATCTACCGTCACAATTGATTTTATATTTGAATCGATGGTTGCATGGTCTAAGGCGTCACTAGAAGGCTGGTGACAGAATGATCGATGGTTGAAGCAAATTCGGGTACACATTCTACCTCGTTGACCGGCAAAATAGTGGGGTGCAGGAAGTACGGCCATTCTAACAAACATTAGCTGTGCTAAAAATATTGAGGTTCGAAACCCGGTAAGCATGCCTTTTAAATGTCTGGCTCCTGGTGGGGGGGAAATTTAATTATCGGTCCCAAAGTGGGCATTTAGAAAGCACAGCTCAAACTGCGTCCTTCAGAAGACCACGGCTGGTGCGTCAAGTGGCATTGCACATATAAACCAGCGACCTTCAAAAGGCCATGACTGATGTGCCAAGCAGCCTTGGGGGCTCATGACTCTTCAACAAGGTCATTGTCACCCTTTTTAGAAATGTATAGCAAGTTTGCGACATCTGACGACCTCACAAAAAGTGGGGTTTGACGAAGTGAGGAGAGGGCTGAAGTGAAAAACAGTCCAACAGAGTCTTGCTAGAGGAAGCAGTCAGTGCAACTTAGTTCATTCTGGTCCGTGGCGATGTAAGGAGGGTGAAGAGTGAAGGAAATGTTAAAGAGGTCTTAAGGCCGTGATACGGTTTCAACTGCTCTGCGGTCACACTTTTAGCTAAGCGGCCGTGAAGAGAAGATACTCCTATCGATCACTAGCGATTCTGAGGGAGGAGCACCCCGCGCCTCGGACTACACACCAATACATAAATTTTAAAAACTCCCACGCCCCATCCCCATCCTACCACAATAAACTCCCCCACACCGATAAAAATCTCCAACGCCCATCCGAGTCCTAACCTGACCAATGATCCCAAATAAAAAAGTAATGAACATACACAAATAACCATTAAGCACATAGAAAAAGCAATAAACACAAATATAAAAAAATGAGACATGAATAAACAATTTTGGAAAACTAAAAATGGGGTCAGGAGGAGGGGAACGGGCAGAGGAGGAGGGTAGAGGAAGGGGAGAACCAACAGCCAATCAGATAGCGAGGGGCGTGCTCACGTGATAAAATTCAGCCTATCAGAGAGCTGTTACAGGTGGGCCCACCATCTACTTTATATCCATATCCATATTTCTTATTGAAACACTCATTACATTAAATAAGATTTTAGAATGTTTTAAAGCACAGCTCAATTAAGGTATGTTTGTAGTTTATTGGTACTTGTTTGCAGATGAACACGCGGCAGAAAACAATAATTTCGTGTTCCTTGATGAAACATGGATTTTTTTCCAAGGGTTCCTGTTTTTTTAAATAAATATATTACTAGTATAACAATAGTGAAATCAACTATAAGCACGGGACTGGTTATAAGAGATCGCTTGCGAAAAAACTAATAAATGAGTATATGTTTAAATAATCCCTCTTATCAAACAATGTTTCCAACCTAACTATGTTTCTCTTTTTTGAAATGCCACCATATGGCCATCAGTATACTTTTATTGAGTTTGATTTTAAATTTGTTAGATGGCTTATCATTTTCCTGGAAGGAAATTTAATGTTAATGAGGAATAACTACAGTCCCAGCATAGAAATAAACACTGATATTGTTATTTAGTAAAACAATTGTAAACTTTAGTTTAAAATATATATAATATTTAAATAAAATACACCTTCATTTTATATTTGATACGAATACATTCTCAAATACAAATCGTTTCATATTTATATAAATTATATATATTATAGACATATTAGTAGTATTTTGGCCCTATGGGTACAGCACCCTCATTGGCTGAATTCGGTCACGTGACCACGCCCCTTGCTCTCTTATTGGCTGTTGGTTTTCTCCCTCCCCTCTCACCCTTCTTCTGAGCCCCTCCCATCCTCCTAACCCCTATCCAAACATGTTGGTTCTTGTTCCAAACATGTTGGTACTTGTATTTTCTTGTTTTATTAGTTATTTATGTATACTCATGGCTTTTTAATTTGAAATTAAAGGGCTTTTTATTCATTGGTTAGAATTGGAATGGGACGTTTGAGTTTTTTTGGCATGCGGTCCACAGCGCTGGGCGGCATCGTAAGTGAGCTGAACAGCCGGCCGGGCGCAGAGAGCATAAGACCCTACCTTCACCAACACTTCTCGTGATGAAATGTGCAGTTTGAGAGAACACAACCTTTTCCACCGGCAGCGTACCATTGAATGTGAGCAGACCCTCCTTTCACTTCCCCTCACCGTCACACCCCCTTTTCTAATTCCTTTATCTTTTCTCCCCCCGTGACCCCCGTCACTACCCATGTGTCACACTCGAGGTGCGTGTGGGGGTCAGATGCTTCCCTGTAGAAAACCCGAGAGTGCCAACAACCCACACCCTGTTGAAGGCATGAACCCCGAGTCATTTAAATCAACGTGACGTAGCCCTCTGAATGCACCCCAGTCCAAAGAACTTTGTTGTGTTTCATGGAAAACACGAGAGTGCTAACGATCCCCACACCCTGTGGGTGTCATGAACCCCTAGTCCTCTTGAAGCAATGGGCCATAGCCCTCTGAATGCCCCGCAAGCCAAAGAACCTTGTTGTTTTTCAGCTATGTAGATTCAAATAGCCAAATATAATATACTCCAGATTGACACAGGATTCAAACCATAGGATCTTTGTCAATCAACAAATATAAAGTTCTATCTCTCCTGTAAAAGCGATATAATTATTAATACCGAAAGGTTGTTTTTTTTACAAATATATTTCATACAGCGAAAAGTAAATAATTGGAATATTTATTTACACACACAAATATATCTCATACCGCGAAAAGTATACTTGGAATATTTATTTAAACACAAAAATACATCTCACACCATCGGAAGTATACTTGTAATATTTATTTACAAAAAATATATATTTATGATTACTCCATCATTGACACCGGGACACGGAATTCTAACCTGGGACTTTTGGCTCAACAAAAAAATATTATTATGTGCAATAAATAATTCTGTCTCTCTTGTTAATAACTAGCTAAACGCAATATAATTATTATGTTCCTACACTTAAAAATGTAGAAATATTATCATATCAAATTCCCGTACCAGAGTGTCAAATTGATGATTTCGAGGTGCTCACGCTATCTGTGATTAAAACACCTAT
The DNA here is from genome assembly GCA_902141385.1 of Timema californicum. Classification (NCBI taxonomy): domain Eukaryota; kingdom Metazoa; phylum Arthropoda; class Insecta; order Phasmatodea; family Timematidae; genus Timema; species Timema californicum. Next base: position 70,210 of record CABFOW010003044.1, on the reverse strand, counting down.
TTCTAGACGCTACAGCGATCTTTTGGCACAAACTTGGACAAAGCTCTTCAGGCAAGAGTGAGATAAGCACTGATTGGTGTGAGAGAGAGAGATCATATTGTTGATATTATTTAATAGTTAAAGAATGGCAAATTGGGGGAGCGTCGTGAGAGACGCCTTTCGGGACATTTTCAAACAAATTTGGCCGTAAAACTCTTAGTTTACAGACGGACAAGGGGACAGAGTTCACGTCACAACTAGTTTAGAATATTCTCAAGCAAGAAGGCGTACATTACTACACCACTCATAATCCAGACGTGAAGGCAAGCATCGTGGAACAATTTAATAGAACTCTGAAAAGACGCATGTGGTGCTACTTTACCAAAAAAACACGTATCGGTATGTGGACGTCCTCCAAGATCTAGTCGCCGCTTACAGCGGCGCAAAACATTCCAGTATCAAGATGGCACCTGCCGACGTTTGAGAAACCAATGTGCTTCAAGACAGAGATAATCGGAACGTCAAACGGCATCCAAACTCGAATAGTTATCCAAAAATAAAAGTCGGTGACATGGTAAGTATTAGCAAATACAAAATGCTGTTTGAAAAGTAGCGAAGAAATTTTTAAAGTCAACAGTGTCGTGTTGTGACAACCTGTCGTCTACAGGCTGACAGATCTTGATGGTGAGGAGGTGGAGGGGACGTTTTACGAACCCGAATTGCAATGTGTACGTCTTCCCGAAACTTTTAAAATTTATAAAATACTTCGTGTCAATGGTAAAGGCGCCAGAAAGAAAGTGTACATACAGTGGAAAGGTTACCCCGCCAAGATTATATTCTTGTACTCTTGTCAGTTACGTCAGCGCCCTACCATGAAGGACCAGTTTTATATCACTTTCCCAAGCGAATGCTCTATGGGATATTTCTCGAAAAATATCCTTGCGAATTTCACCACGCAACTACCCCACAATCTTACACTCGAAGGTCGGTGGGAAGTCGCTCTCGCTGAATTCCAATATCCGTGTTCTTTCACCGCCATACCCAAGGGCCAAAATATTGTATGGTACAACTGGGTAGACGCTAACGGCGTGGAACAAATATTCAAGGATCATATCCCTCTTGTAAACTACAGCATTATCTATGATTTTTTCAAAGCTCTAAACGAAGTAGAGGCGTTAAAAGAGGATTCCGGAGTTGTATTATAATACACAAACACTAACAAAAAAGTGTACGTTGTTTCTTCTTCGCCAAATATTCAGCTGCTGACTCTATCAAGTCAGCTAAGTCTATAGATCGGTTTCGATCCTCTGAATAATCTGATAAAAGTCCCAAAGTCACCGTTCACCACCAACATTTTAATAGGCCTGCCCTCGAAAATGTACATCTACACGGATATGGTCGATCCTTAGCCCGTGGGTGACATTGTGGCACCTATTTTACGTAGCATCGGTATCAACAACAAAAACTATCACTAAGTCATACATAAGACAGTTAGCTATGATCCTTTTCACTACTTGCCCATACTTAGAAGGGAAATTGAAAGCTTGGAAATCAATATAAGAACAGACACTTGTGAACCTTTACCATTCGAGTTTGGAAAAGTGTGCGTGAAACTTCATTTTCCACGCTGTTCAATAAGAACTGTCCCTACCAAAGATAATACGTCAACCAGGCTGGAACAGGTATATCTTATATCTACCACGGTGTTCCCTATCAACGCGGGCATTGGATAAGAAGTTATTTCAGCGGCCTTTTCAAAAGCGTCGTACCGTTGCTCAGAATATGCGCTAAGGCCATTGGAAAACAGGCGCTTCATACGGGTATCGACGTGCTCTCCGACGTCGCCATCCAGCGTTCCTTTCAACGAGGCGCTACGGCACCGTGTCAGCGAGGCTGGAACTAGCCTGAAACGCAAGTCGGAACAGAATATCAACACATTGATGACTGGCGCAGGCTATAAAGGGCGTCGTAAGAAGCACTGACGTCAGTCTTCTGTCGTAGCCCGACGTAAAATGGTCAAGAAAGAATCAGCAGATATTTTTAGTTGAAATGTCGTTTCTACACCCCCAGTCCTGCGAGTGTGCCAGCAGTGAACTAGATCTCTATTCCGTCCCACCCACGCAAACCAGTCTTGAAATTGGGCAATGGCTCCAGTACAAACCTATCTCTTCCCTCACTGATGAATCGCCCATCGAATTTACCAAATTTTACAAATAAAAACACAGTTTTGACAAAAATAATCAACTTTGAGACACTGAAAAGTGGTCAGGAGGAGTGGAGGGGGTCAGGAGGAGGGAAGGGGGAACCAACAGCCAATCAGAGAGCGAGGGGCGTGGTCACGTTACCAAATTCAGCCAATGAGGGCGCTGTACCCATAGGCCCAGAACACTACTCATAGTCCCGAAGAGTAAGCAAGATGGTACTAAGAAGACCTGCAAGAGACGTTCACCAGCTGATTGGAAGTGTTTCATTGTTCTACATGATGGCAGCAGGGAGGGTTTCGTGGAAGGTGCAAGCTTTTTGTTTGCATTAGGGAAGACAACTGGAGATTACCATGGGGAGATGAACGGCGATAACTTCGAGACGTGGATGAAAGAACAACTTCTTCCCTCTCTTGACGAACCTTCAAACATTGTGATGGACAATGCTCCAGATCATTCAGTTCAGGTGTGTCATAACACTATTAACTTATTTTTAATACACCCGTACTAAATATGTATACATATAAATTTACATGTTGTGACTTATATTTAATTAAAGATGCAGATTTAATAACCCCCTCTCCACACACAAATACATTTATTAAAGACGTCATAACTTATTTGATATTGCCTTAACTATATGGTTACAGGTGGAGAAACCACCCACAAAGAGTGGAAAGACGAATACGCTGCATGGCTCACGAAGCACGACATCAAGTTCGACCCCTCAGCGATGAAAATGGAGCTGATGAGCAAATCTTTAGCCCATAAACCAGAAAAAAAGGTAGGCCTAAATATTTTATAAAAGGCCTAGGCTGCTTTCACTATAAAAATTGATAGCAATAATCAGGTGTTTCAATTAAGTTGATGTGCATATTTAGTTTGGTTTGTTGAATATTTAATTCAATTTAAGGGAAACATTTTTGTTGAGCCCCTATTTATTATTATTATTATTATTATTATTATTATTATTATTAGCACCGCATCTTACTACCCGTTCGGGTTATACGCACTTACGCTAATGTGTAATGGTAGGGTGATTGTGAGATGAAATGGAGGACCTGCAGTTTAACGTGGAATCCGAACCACGGTGGAGGCCTGGCATTCCTCACATTCACAAGATGTCTTGTCAGAGGTGAAGGAAGGGTTTGGTAATCAGATAAATCTTTGCCGGGACCGAGGATTGAACCCCGGCCGCCAGCATAGAAGTCTGACACCTTACCCCTAGACCGCCAGGTCACCCCTATTTCTTATTGATTGCATGGTATTTTATATATATCTTTAACCATAAGATTAACTTAATAAAAGATTATCAGTTTTTAAATAATCTTAGTAATTTGTATATGTTTTTGGTTGCTTCAGGTACAAGATCTATGAAATGGTACGCGAGTGGGGACACCAGGTTTTGCGGTTGCCTCCGTACCATTGTCAATATAATCCAATTGAGCTGGAGTGAGAAAACTGCAAAGAGTACTACAAGAAACATACCGGAAGAAACAACAAGTTTGATGATGCAGCTGTCAGAGCCCTTTGGCAAGAAGCCCTTGCTAGAGTCACGCCTGAAAGGTACTAAAGCTATATTTTCAAACTATCGAAAATATAACAATAAAAACTATAAAGAAGTGATTGTATCTTACCTATCATTTGTTTGTAATTATAATCAGATATATTTTTTAATATGTGTTCCATTTCAGTTGGAGTAAAAATTTCGACCACACCGAGAATATTATTAATGATGATTGGGCAAGAGAAATGAAAATGGATGCGAGCGAAACCCAACCTTTCATCATACAAATAAGCAACAACGAAAGTGTCAGTGATGCTACTGATGGTGATGATAATGATGATGATGAAGAAGAAGTGCTGGCAGTACCACTATTGCCAGATTAAGGTACAAGATTCTGAAAATCTAGTGTTAAAGCACTTTTAAAATAAGTTTTATTAAACATATTTTACAAGCAACTTATTACATAATATATAACATTCCAAAAACATGAAAGTGTCAGTGATGCTACTGATGGTGATGATAATGATGATGATGAAGACGTGCTGGCAGTACCACTATTGCCAGATTAAGGTACAAGATTCTGAAAATCTAGTGTTAAAGCACTTTTAAAATCAGTTTTATTAAACATATTTTACAAGCAACTTATTACATAATATATAACATTCCAAAAACATAAAAAGTAATGTGTGCAGTGACTATAAAATATAGGCCTAATATATTTATGAGCTAAATGTGTATTAAACTTTGTAATAACTCTTTCTTTCATCTTACACTAAACAGTTTAAATTGTTATTATTTCAGCTATACTAATCAATTTAAGGTCGTTTTTCTGTCAGTTATACTAATGAGCTTAAAGTGTTTTTCTCTCAGCTATTCTAATAAGCTTAAAGTGTTTTTCTTTCAGATTAAACAAATCACTTTAAAGTGTTTTTATTTCAGCTATACTAATCAGTTTAGAATTTTTTTTTTCTTTCCGGCTATACAAACCAATTTAAAGCGCTTTTCTTTTAGATTATATACAAATCAGTTTTAAAAAATGTATTTCAGTTTATAATATGTATAAGCTAGATAAAATGGTCACGACGTACGTTCAATAATTATGTCAACCTTTGATTGTATCAATTTCTGATTATTTTTGTATTACTATGAAAAAATAAAAATATACTTTTATTTCTTAACTTGCTACTATTTTTATGTATTACATTTTAAGAAAATATTCTAAAATAATACACAATAAAATGTAAAAGGGGATTTGTATTGAGCCTACACTGACTGTGAAGGATATCCGTTCTGAAGTAATTTTTCCTACCAAAATCTTATATTTATATAATCCTAGGAGGCAACAATAAAATAACTTTTAAAACCCGCTGAATTATATTTAAAAGTTGTTGATAAATGGAATGTGTTAGTAATGTTGTGTTAAAATAATTTTTAATTTTGGTACATGTTACGTGGAACACATTAATTGCTGTCAAATTGAAACTAATTTTATAAGTAGGTTTAGAGAGAGTATGCTTAAAAAAACACCTACTACTTATTATACAAGTATGCAATCCGTTTTCGGAAGCAGTTTTTTAGATTACACATAAGCTTTATTTTTAGTGGGGAAACAATAGAGTTCTTATATAAGAAAGAAATGCCAGTTTTTTCTGCCATAAGTGACTGATGCTGTTTTCATGTGGTACATACATACATACATAAAACAAACATACGGAATACATAATATACATCGTCTACAACATTTTGCCACGTCTTACATGGCCTACCNTCTAGGGGTAAGGTGTCAGACTTCTATGCTGGTGGCCGGGGTTCAACCCCCGGTCCCAGCAAAGATTTATTTGATTACCAAACCCTTCCTTCACCTCTGACAAGACATCTTGTGAATGTGGGGAATGCCAGGCCTCCACCCTGGTTCGGATCCCACGTTAAACTGTAGGTCCTCCATTTCATCTCACCATCACCCTACCATTACACATTAGCGTAAGTGCGTATAACCCGAATGGGTAGTAAGACGCGGTGCTAATAATAATAATAATAATAATAATAATAATAATAATAATATTTTAGGTATATCATTCCAACCGCAATCATCTTTCTCTTGTGTTTCTCCTGACAAACCCACTCTTCACAACTATTAAACCATGTTGGCGTCAACACACTTATATATACTGCCATCTTTGCAATAGTCCACACACATCCTACTACTCTACTAGATGCATTCACCCATCTATCTATTTCTGGGGAGACCTACTTTTCACCAACAGAATCAAAATTATAATATTTCTTATGTACTTTCAATGGTGTCTACAATCGTAGTTATTGAAGCTGAAACAAAGAAAATTCGTTAATACCAAACAAGTATGTTTGGCTACCACGAGGTATTTCAACTTGAAAAGAATATATCTTCCGTCTGCTGTGTGTACTGGCGTCCAATTGGTTAGAAGACTCTCCTCGCATTCTTATTGGTTGATGCCCTTCAATTCCAGGGAGTAAAACTGAAATTCTGATTGCTTCTGATTTCTGTTCCAATTCTCCAAACCAAATTTCAAAGGTTCCAGCTATGGTTACAATTCTTAGTAAAAAAAGTGGATTTAATTAATTAATTTTTTGTCTTCAAGACATTTGTCAATAAAACATAATTTTAAAGCATAATTCACTAAAAATTACGAATTATTTATATTAAAAATATAATTCAGAAGCTTTATTATAGCACAATTTATTCATAATTAAGGGTACCATTTGAACGGGAGATCATTTTATTTTGCCTGGATTCCAAAAAATAATAAGAAATACTGCCTCTGAGGTCAAGCGGTCTGAGTTTCTGGAGGCTGTCTCAGAGGTCCCGGGTTAGATACCCGGCACTCCCAGATTTTCTGTAAAGCAGTGGGTCTGGGACTGTTTCAACTCCAGCCTCGTGATGAAAAAATTAATGAGAAACTACTTAAATGAAAATGTAGCGGCTCCTGTATAGAAAACTGAGATTTAAGGCCAAAGGATTCGTTGTGCTGGCTACATGACACCCCCTATCCGCAAAAGTCGGCACTATCTCTGTCAATAAAAGACGGCTATTTGGTCGGTATGGTTCGATTGAAGGCTGATGATATTGAGGGTTCTTTTAATTACTTTTTCAAATTGTTTTATTTTCAAATTAATAAAATATAACTATCTTATTAGTATTTTATATTGAAAAAGGTGAATAAAATATACTTTTTTCTTATACTCATTTTATTCAGCCAAAACAATTAACAATGTTGGGAACAAAAGGAAATAGTAAAGACTTATATGATTTTAAGAATCAAATAAAAGCTAATCTATTTGTTTTAGTGTGGAATTTACTCTCATCTAGATATATTCTAAACATTTTAAAGTTTTGGCTATTTGATTCTTAAATATGTATTCCCTTACAGTTACAATAATTGTACAAATGGCAGCCATAAGCCAACTATCGAGTCGAAGGTGGCTGCGTTATCTAATAGCTCGTGATCTTAATAAGATCACACATTTGTAGCCGACGATTTCCACACGTCCATCATAGAATCTGCCTTAAAATATGTGTGAAGAATGGCCCTGTGTACGGGACGATTCCTGGATAGCTCAGTGGTTAGAACATTGGTGTACTAAGCCTAAGGTCCCGGGTTCGATTCCTGTGTCTAACTCAATTTTCAGAATATATGTGATTTAGTTTATTTATCTAAAACATTTAAATAAGCTTTAAAATGTATTTGTCAATTATTTCTAATGTTTATATGTATACACTCACTAGGCTTATGTGGAAGTGACATTTTGACTTAAGGAGATTTTCGGGCAGGAAATAACTACTTTCCCCAGAAACGGGACCGGAAAATGCGTAGGGGGAATTTAAACTATTTTTCCACTTTAGACTTTTACTTATTTTTTTTAGATTGTAATTATAATTTAATCTTGGTGTCTTCACTCGTTCATATAAAAATCTATCAAAAAAATAAGAATCTTTTGGCAATTTGATCAGAAAGGCATAAAACTCATTAGATCTAATGAAATTAAAATGTAGTAATTGTCAAAATAATTTTTAGTAGTTTTAGGGAAAGGGCAAAACTCTGAATCAGTTGCGGTTAATTTATGTAGTCAAGTAGATTTTTCAAAAAAGAAAAAAAAGTGTACATTTAAAAGTGTATATTAATTTATTTCTAAATTGTGAGTTTAAAAAAACTAAATGTTGTTTTGTCTAACAAGTGTAAAGAGAGGTGAAATAAATCATAGGCCTAATGCAACAATAGTAAATTGCATATTTTTAATCAAGCATTTGTGGTATCAATGTAAATAAATTCTGAACATAGATTTTAAAATTAATCGAAATATTTCTTATACAAGAAATTAATGGTAGGAATTTTAATAACTTACAAGAAAAATGAAATTAACATTAATAAATAAACGTGAGCCGCAGTCTTGTCCATAAGAATACTAAAATCATTTCTTAACTGAGCCAGTGTGCTCGGTTGCCTCTTACGAACTTGTTACTAAGACTCACACAAAAAGCGCTGTTGAATTTAAAAAAAAAATTTATCCACTGTTGGGTCCTTCCATATTGTAACACCGCCCTTAGTCTTATCAAAAGAATAAGGCTGCCGCACAACATAAATTGACCATAAAAAAAAGGAACCAATAATTGCAGAGGAGCCGTTAGGATAGTAACGAAAAGCGATTAGGACGACTCTGGTCTATTCACTTTCTGCTTCCATGAACTCACATCTCAACTATTTCAATATATATTACGGGTACAATAGAAGGGTATCATAAAGGATCGATATAAAGAAATATGTCAAAAATAACATTTCAGTTTTACTGGTGATAAATATTGAACAATATATGTGTGCTATGAAGCAATGGCAATAAACAAGCGTTACGGGAACTTTTAGTAACCATGATCGGTTACGATTCAATGTGATATATAAGGTTATTCCAAAGGGTAGAAAACAATACAACAACAATATGAAACTTTGGGTGCCGTATGGGCTATACTTATCTATGATCTTGATCATAAGAACATACGATATTTCCCTGCCACGCAGGTAATACAAGTCTTTTGCTTGGACAACAATATAGTAACATCACTTAAACAAGAATGAACTTTCTCTGTCATTTGGGCAACAAGTTACAAGTCTTTTACTTGGAAAACGATATACTATACGAAAATAAACTATCTCTGCCATTAGAACAATGAGTTGCAAGTCTTAACTTAGACAACAATACACTAATATTGCTTACGCTAAGGTAAAATTTCCCTGCCATATGGGCAATAAGTTACAAGTCTTAACTTGGACAACAATATAGTAATATCACATACGCAAGAATAAACTATCTTTGCCATTTGAACAATAAGAAGCAATTCTTAACTTTGACAACAATATACTATACAAATATTGCTCTGCCATATGGGTGATAGACATATAATCTCTCAAAATTGATTCAACTATTTCAATATATATTACGGGTACAATAGAAGGGTATCATAAAGGATCGATATAAAGAAATATGTCAAAAATAACATTTCAGTTTTACTGGTGATAAATATTGAACAATATATGTGTGCTATGAAGCAATGGCAATAAACAAGCGTTACGGGAACTTTTAGTAACCATGATCGGTTACGATTCAATGTGATATATAAGGTTATTCCAAAGGGTAGAAAACAATACAACAACAATATGAAACTTTGGGTGCCGTATGGGCTATACTTATCTATGATCTTGATCATAAGAACATACGATATTTCCCTGCCACGCAGGTAATACAAGTCTTTTGCTTGGACAACAATATAGTAACATCACTTAAACAAGAATGAACTTTCTCTGTCATTTGGGCAACAAGTTACAAGTCTTTTACTTGGAAAACGATATACTATACGAAAATAAACTATCTCTGCCATTAGAACAATGAGTTGCAAGTCTTAACTTAGACAACAATACACTAATATTGCTTACGCTAAGGTAAAATTTCCCTGCCATATGGGCAATAAGTTACAAGTCTTAACTTGGACAACAATATAGTAATATCACATACGCAAGAATAAACTATCTTTGCCATTTGAACAATAAGAAGCAATTCTTAACTTTGACAACAATATACTATACAAATATTGCTCTGCCATATGGGTGATAGACATATAATCTCTCAAAATTGATTTGTAAACAAATACTCGTGACTTCGCACGAACCCTTACGGGGTTTCATGTTGAAGAAAGCTAATTTGAAAGAGTTCAAATTAATAAAGTTTTATGAATTGTTAATATTACTCGCCAAAAAGAAATTTCCGTGAACAATAAACCGAAAAGGAATTTAGTACCTCCCTGAAACATCCAGGACACCTAGGTGGGTCCGAGGACACGATCCAGACAAGAGTCCTGACAAGAGTAATCGTATATTTTGAACTACACAATTATATACTCTCAGATTAGCTCAAAAAGGGGGGAAGAGGGGTAAACAAATAACGGTCAACACAAAACAAAGAATAGAAGGGAGAGGATAGATAGAAACCAGTGGAACCTCGTAGGAGCTAGTAGAATGTTCCAGGTCACGTGTTGCAACATAACACTACAGCCTTGCGCTTGTGCACCACACTTTTCCCACCACACCTCGATATACTGCTCAGTCCACTCTTGCACTATATTTCCAATTTTAGTCGTTCGGTGAATATCATAGAGGCATTATGTTGTGGTCTCGTGCGGGGAGGACATAATGAAGTGAAACAGCTGAATGGGGCCTAGGTGAGTTCACTTTCTTAATTCTTTGTATCCTTTTGTAGTTTATTTCCAATAAATGCTACAATATCAAATCACCAGATAAATTTGATAGTGACACCCACCACCTCGGATTTTCATGAAACTTTTTTTTAGTTACTACCATCAAGTTACTAATCCATGTAAAAATTTTCCTCATTAGGCCACATACTTTCTGAGATATAAAATAAGAAAGTTTTGGAAAATCGTGCGTAAATATTGTTTCAGAGGCTACACGGGATGAGTGTGGCATCAACTTGAAATGGGCTTTACCATAATTTTTAATCTAAACTATTGCATTATTACTATAAATTTGATACTAAGCCCTATGTACAGTACTATTCGATAATAGTAAGCGTTATGTATGAATTTAGGCCCAGCCTAATGTTTGTTGAAATTTGATAACTGGACACCTGAATTGAGTCAATAATCTCAGTTTTATAGCACAAATGCTTTACACAGAACTATCTGTCTGTCTGATTTTAGGGAAGTCAGTCACCTATTATTCTAAGTAAAACGAGCCCGTAGTAGACATTCAAGTTTGCTGTCTAGTTGTAAGCTTTCCGAGAACCTTGTTAATTTAATCCTTTGTCCTGCTGGGGTTTTTTTTAGTCATTATGAGGAATATTAAAGGGGAGTTGTGTAGTTATCTGTAGAAGGCTCAAATTTCCAGTAAAATAAAATAAAATTCCATCATTTTGTAAATTTGGTGATCGTATGTAGCAAGGAGGAGGGAAGGGGAAGTTTTTTCTGTATCAAACTATTTGAAATAATATAAGGTTTTTTAACACCCATACACACACAACAAAATCCAAAGGTTTTTGATTATAACAAAATAAACCTTGTCAAAAAAACTCCCCAAACAATATAATAAAAAATATTCTGAAACTCATGGGCAACGTTCTGTCATATGCCGTATTATTGCGTGAAACGAAACGTTCCTTACGTTAACGAAATCATCCTTCAACAGTTAAGACGCCCTAGATTATAGCCCAATTGTGAGTTTACGTATTTAATGACACTCATAAAGCGTCCACAAGCACGACAGTATACAGATTTATTTAAAGTAAGAGGCCTAAACTATTGTTGTATTATCTTTATTGAAAAACTTTTAATGTCTTACAACCTAACAGCTTGAAGTAGATAATCACACATCTACACGGCACTGCGAATGAACCGATCTCCAAACATTTCAAATGAGTAGGATATCATTTGGTGCGTGAAAATATTTTATGATGAAAAAATTATATTAATGTTTTCATTCAAAAAACTCAACCGAGCGTAATATAATCTTTCATGTGGAAATAAATGAAACTTATCGATCTTTGCTTAACTTTTCATCTGTGAATAAATACAAATTTCGCAAAAGAGGACTATAGAACCCGTGTTTAAAAATATCAGTTAGGTGAGTTTTATAAGATTTTTTTAAAAGTTTTTAAATATTTTTTTATAATCTGAAATTTTAGAATATTGTTGTGTGTAGAGGTACTAACAAACATTAAAATTTTCATTATTTGATATAAAGAGAAAAGAATCCCGCCCTCGATCACATTATAGCCATTAAGTGATTTAAGGACGTAATAAATATTGAATATAAAATATCAAATATAAACTCTTATTTTAATGGGTGTGATTTATCAACAACTAATTTGTTTTAAGTTAGAGTTTTTAAGTTAGAAGTGACAATGATTTCATTATTCTATTATTGTCTATTCATAAGCTCTGCACTATAGACATAAATCAAATAGTTGTTAAGGTGTAGGCATTATTGATCTTATAGAAGTAATATATCTTTTCAACGTTGTGTTGGCTAGCTTGGCATAAAATAAATCCTTGATAAAATAAAATTGATAATGGAGCTGTGTCATGAGGATAAATCACAGTCGAGACTTCGGTAAACACATTGAATTAGTGGGCAAATATTATTTAAACAGTTTCACATATTATATTATGTCCGAATTAGGAGTTGTACATGAATAACTAAAATGACTGACGAACATGGTGTGTTGTTTAGTGACGAAGATGATGATTCCGATAATGGCTATCACGTTCCTGAAATGCAAGGAGTTCTCAGCAAGTGGACAAATTATATTCATGGTTGGCAAAGTCGTTTTATAGTTCTTAAAGATGGAACGCTCTCATATTACAAATCGGAGCAAGAAACTGGATTTGGCTGTAGAGGCTCTATTAGCTTATTTAAAGCAACTATTAAGGTGACATTTTCACTTATACCTACTATAAACATTGTATTAATAGGGCAAGCTAAAAAGGGGCTATTAGCGGTGTAAACACATTTTTCTGTCAACGCTAGACTAAGGCGCATTGACCCAGACTAGGAACTAAATCAATTTATCCTCAGGCATTTGTATAATGTAAAGATGCTAAAATAGTCTAGCAGAAACTCATAAACACCAAAAACGAAGTGTGTTTATAACATTACTGGGTAGAGCTGTCCGACAGTAGAACAAACAGGGAGTAGGAAAACACAAACGACAATATTTAATATGTTGTGACCCCTATCAATTACTTTATTTGATCATAAAAAGTCATTCTATGCTTCTTTTTGAGCTACCTTTTATTTCCAGCTATTTAGGTCTTGATAATCAATCAAAATTTGTTTGTTTCTTCTTTTTTGCTAATCTAAGTGTGTGAAATTTCAACTCTTAACAATGTTTACAAGTATAGGCCTAAATAGGTTATGTATAGCACCTCATCTAGAAAATAGTTTTGCATTTATAACAGCAAACATCAAAGCCATTTAGACCTACTATTAAAGGTTTTGTCAATATCTAATCTAAGTGCAACATCTTATTGGCACAATTGTGGCTACCTATTCAAAAACAAATATAGGTGCAACAGTGTATTCAACTACTAAAGTTGCAATTAGTTGTTTGATCAATTATAAAAGTTAATGAAAATAGTAAATTGAATTTTAATTTTTAATATGTATTGGTAGTAATTTAATCACTTTTTCATGAATTAATTTTATTAATGAATAAGCCTAGGCCTATTTAGCTTGGGTTTGGAACGAGGTCAAACTCAATCTAGCGATGACAAATGAGGAACTATTTTCAAAATAAAGAAGTAGCAGCACCGATCTATAAAACTGAGATTAATGATCAGGGGGCTCGTGCTGACCACATGACACCCTCTATGTGCAAATATTCACATTTTCATCCCTAACAGCTGTGACCACTCGGTCAATAGCCCCTTTAGCTTGCTTGCGGGCTCACACCATGCATCGCTTTTGTGTTAGACTAGACTGCCAATGACAGGATGATCGGGGTTTGAATCCTGGTTGGGTGTGCTCTAGATGGTTTTCCAATATTTCTCCATAATAAACCTACTCTGAATTCATCCCCAACTCATTAGTATAATTAGTACATATTATGCGTATAACCTGTACGTAAATTGCAAGTAGTCTGTACAAACAATACATTTTTTTAAATCAATTTTACTAATTCTTTAACCTAAATATTAGAAAATAGGTCTGTGCTATATTATAAAATTATTTTAAAGTTGATAACCTTATCTACCAAGTTAATTAATTTTGTTTTGTTTAATTTTCACAGCCTCACGAATTCGATGAGTGCAGATTTGATGTTTCTGTCAATGACTGTGTTTGGTATCTCCGAGCAGAAACATCTGAAGATAAACAAAGATGGGTCGATGTACTTGAAACTTACAAGGTATGTTTTTATCATGAGTTGGAACAAATGACAACCTATTTGGTAACATATATATATAGGCCTAGTTTTCTTACATGTAGGCCTATACAAAATTAACCATAGTTGTGTTAAGGTCTTAGCATGTAAAAATAAAAGCATTTATTTATGGTAACCTAAAAACAATAATAATCTGTTATGAAATTAACCATTTATAAATCTATTATCTTAACCAATTTTCTGTCATGCTTGAAACACATCTATCTGTGTGGGTTCAGCAGCCGTTTTTCTACTTGTAAACTCTCGTCTGACAAGTATTTTTGCTACTCATTTATATTTCTCATTTTTACTTTATTAATGGTCTCGGTATTAGCATTGAACATGTGGCTCCATCTTACAGCTTCAATATCAAGTCCATCTTGTGAATGTGGGGAATGCCAGGCCTCCACCATGGTTCGGATCCCACGTTAAACTCTAGGACCTCCATTTCATCTCACATTCACCCTACCATTACACATTAGCGTAAGTGCGTATAACCCGAACGGGTAGTAAGACGCGGTGCTAATAATAATAATATCAAGTCCACAGGCTGGCTAAAATTATAGAGGTTTAATGATATACAATGAAACGTTGAATCAACCCTGTGCCAGATAAAATTCAGGTAAACAAATTATGTTCAAAGTCCGCACCAGCTAAATGGCTAAGATAAAATGTAATAATTAATATAATAACTTGATAACTTTTATTTATTATGTTGGGATTATGTTGGTTTAAAATATGTGACCAGCCTCTTGGTTTAGTTGTCAGCGCCCCTGACTACTGAACTAGAGTTCCAGGGTTTGATTCTCGGTAGTACCATAGGCATTTATGCATTTTACTCGAAAGGGGAACCTATGGTCACCATGATCTGGTTAATAAGGCCCCTATGCTTGTTTAAGATTTCTACTGGTTTTACTCATTCACAATCACTATCCCCACATAGGCCCTAATCTCATTATGGGTATGAAGTGTAGACAACAAAGTTTACATACACTGAACCCTTCCTTCACTTCTGACAAGACAAGTATTAATCACAACTTGTGAATGTGTGGAATGACAGGCCTCCACCGTAGTTCGGATCCCACGTTAAACTGTGGGTCCTCCATTTCATCTCACAATTCACCCTACCACTACACATTAGCGTAAGTGCGTATAACCCGAATGGGTAGTAAGACGCGGTGCTAATAATAATAATAATTTATATACACAGTGTCCGAAGTAGATAATGCAGCTCTCATGATTAAATATATCATAAATTTAAAATATATATTATTTATGTATTATGTACCGTACTTAAATGGATATTTAAAACAAGCACTCAAACTAAAAAAGAGCAAATCATAAAACTTAAAAATGAAACTACCCTGTTTGATTAGCACTATATCACTATAGTGCAAAAGTCTTATTACTGATATTTACAATATGCCGATAGTAAAGTACAACAATTAAACCACTAGTAATCATGATTTCAATTAAAAAGCACCAGATTCAAAATATCATTTCTGTTTTGTATAAATGCTATAACTTATAACATGCGGCCACTTATGCGCGTTTTACTAAATTATTAGCATTGGCGTACTAAGCCAAAGGTCCTACATTTGATTCCCGTGTGCAAGTGTCATTTTTCAAGTTAAAGAATATATGTTATTTAGATGCGGCCATAACCATAACTAACAAATATAATATCTTAGCCATTTAATCGATAAAGATATGCACAGTCATACATTTGTAGTCCACTATTGTTAACAAAAAGTCAACTACTGAGTCGATGGTAGCTGACTTATCTGATAGCTCGCTATCTTAATTAATCACTATTATATGTAACCAACGATTTCTGCACATCCATCACAGGCTCTGCCTTAAAATATGAGTGAAGAAGGACCTTAGGAAGGGGACGATTCCCGGGTAGCTTAGTGGTAAAAGCATTGGCTTACTAAGCTAAAGGTCCTGGGTTCGATTCCTCTGTCTAGCTGTCAGAATAAATTATTAGTGTTATCTATTATATATGTATATAAAAAGTGACAGCTAACAATCACATTACCTCTATTATGAATATGTGAAAATAGATCTAGTAAATATTTAGCTGACAGATAAGACCCTTAGGATTGGACTATAGACAAGAGAATTGAACCTAGGACTGAGTTATCCATGATGTATCATGGTCATCTCACTTATTATATTAACCCAAGAAGCCCCACCAAAGTTCAAATTTGTTGACCTTATTACACGTTTGTGTGTTAACCTACTGCCAAGGTTGAGCGTTTCGACCTTCCATAAATTTAAAGTTCTGAATTCCTGAACTAATTTGGTCTACAAAATAATATGTGAGCTATGTCTACTGAACATGTCAACGGTTTCTTTTAATGTTTAGTATTATCTTTTATGACACTTGATATTCTTTGTTTTGTGAATGTACTATTATTTTATTAAAAATCAGAGTGTCTACTGGGTCACTAAAGTCACGAAAAAGTTACTAATTACAAAAATGGTCACGAAAAGTCACAAATTTTCAGTATTTTGGCCATAAAGTCATGAAAATATTTTTGTTTGAATTTCCCAAATTCTTTGAATGTCAAGCCACCCACTACCCATGATGCCAGGCGCTAGCCGCAAGCTACCTGATTGTTTGTACCTTGATACCAAGGACAAGGTTAATGTTCGCCATCTAGTTAAATTTAATGTAGCGTGTGAGTGCATTATGTCACATATTCATTATGGGCCTATAATGTTCGTCCAATCACCGAAGGAATTTTGTGGTCAAAAAAAGGTCACCAAAAAGTCACTAATTTTTGTTTCTCCAACTCTGTAGACACCCTGAAAATTGAATTTAAACATTTTGATGAAATTAAAAAATAGCAGCTATAAGTTATGGTAGCAATATTTTGAATTAATTCACTTTTAATGAATTATGACAAGTAATTAATACTACAGGGGAACCGCGCTAACCTGAACTAATCAGTACCAAAACTAGTTCAGATAAGCAAAAATTTGAATGAAGCGGAAGAATACAGGAGGGTCCTACTACTACTTACACGTGCTAGTCCGCGCAAGCCGGCAATGGCTGAAAGAGCACCCCTGGACATCAAGGCCCAGGGCAGTTTCTAGGTCGGTACCTAAAAAGCCCACCCCTAAGGGTGGAATGATCGGAGTCAAGCCGGATACCCCGGGTGGTAAAAATGACTCCCCCCCCACTCGTATACACTGGTATGACCGGCACCAAAAACTCGTGCCTTCCACTTATCCAGGGTGGTAACCGGAGCTATTTACTTCCGCTCACAGAAGCGATCTTATGATCTCCACTCTTTCCCTTGTGTATGGGAATGGGATTAAGCCCATTGCACGTGGGAAAGTAGTTCCCTACTACTCGTGTGTATGAGTGGAGGCACCCAGGTTCTAGTCCATGCACTACTAACTGTCCACTTTTGCACCGGAGCTCTAAAACAGCTCACCTCACGACCAGCAGGGCCTGGGCCCGCAGACCCAGAACCCCACTGGCCTGCCAACGCCAGCACACGTCTACAATTAAACTCACTGCCTCACAGAGTCCAGACCATTTATGGGCCACCGCCACATACAGGCTCACTATGTGGGCTTTCGGTCCAGCCCTGTGTACTACTTATAACGGAAGTAGTCAAACGGGGGCACACCAGTCCATGGGGTTACACCCGATCACCTGTTGGTAACCGATGCAAGCATCATTCTCTCTGTGGGCAGACCTTACGTGTATATCCGTTTGATTTACATTCACTCAGCATATAGATAGAACATCATATGTGGGACCCTCTTCTGAGCCACTACTCTCACAATAGACTGGCCGCCAATAGTGGGGAGATCAGGGTTTGATTCCAGCCTGGTGCACTGAAGTGGGCTTTCCCTGAATGGTCACTCTCCTTACACACATATTTGGGTGCACTTCCTTTAACCCTTTTGCTGCGTTAATCAGATATATCTGATCTCAGCAGTATAGCCATTGACCGCGGAAATCAACTTTACTTCACGACGTGTAATCTTTATCTACCTTTCTGGGACAGTCGGAAATAGCCACAAGAGTGTTATAACGCTGAATTTTTCATACTAACATGACCATGCGCCTCTAATATCTGGTGTTAGTGTTGAGAACTGTCAGCTACCAACTGCTAAATCACAACAGTAGTACCACTTGTTTACTTCCGCATTTAATTACTTGTAGCACACGTGAAATATTTATGTGGTGGGAAAAATAGTTGAGGGATTTATTAGTTTAGTATTTGTGATATCTACCCGGTAATTCTACTGTATTAGTAACACTTAATTTATGTTTGATGAATTCGTGACATGTGAAGTGTAATAAAAATAATATTTCTCTGGCAATAGTAAAATTCTATTAGCATGTGTTTGAGTACTTTATGTTAGATATTATAAAGGCAAACCTGTAATAAATTTAGTTTGCTAGTTAGGCCATTGTTTTGGTTTTGCGAAGTGCACATATTTTATTCATAATATGAGTTCCAGAAGAAAGAGATTGTCCAGTGAAGCTATTGAGGTGATATTGAATTCTGATTCTGAGTGGGATGACATTACCTCCAGTGAAGAACATGAAACAACTGGTAGGGAAGTATTGGGAGATAGGTTTGCTGATGTTAGTGGACAGTGGAATCAAATCAATGATGTTGCCCAAGGACAGTTAGTCAATCTAGATTGGATACCTACATTCACAGGACAAAATAGTGTAGTTGGTAAAGATGGCTTGGATCCAACTGGATGTTTTTACAAGTTTTTTCCTCGTTCAATCCGTTTACATGTGGCAAATGAAACAAATATTTTTGCAAAGAAGTACTCATACAAAAATGTGAATCTTTCCCCAAAGTCCAGGTATAAAAACTGGGCAGATGTAACAGAAGGTGACATAAAAGCATTTCTTTCAATTGAAATTGGCATGTGCATGGTTCATAAACCGAGGTTAGATTCATATTTCCAAGATTATTTTTGGTTTACTCGTACCCCAGGTTTTGGTAGTGTGTTCACTAGAGAAAGATATCAATCTATTCGTTCACTTAAGAATTTCAATAACAACAGCACACAGCCAAGAAAGGGAGGATATGGGTATGACATACTCTATAAAATACAACCTTTTCTAAATTTTGTTCAGAACTCGTATATGCAAATTTACACCCCTATTGATGAAACAATGCTGAAATTTAAGGGGTGCTTGTCTTTCAAGCAATATCTTCCATCTAAACCCTCTACCAAATGGGGTATAAAAATATGGTCTCTCTGTGATTCCCTTACAGGCTTCCTTTTGAAGTGTTTCCCACCCTTCCTTCATGCAATTGCGAATATATTTACCTCTGAAATGTTTCCTTCCTTAGTGCTGCCCTATTTGAGTAATTATTGTATATGTTTGTAACCTGAACAGGTCTTGAAATGCGGTAATAAAAGACTGCAATTTTAATAGAACTTTTTTTTTGTTCCAACTTCAATTTTTCATATTTTTTATGGTTTCATTTTGTTACTTTTATCAGAATCCATTGGTTTTTTTTATCTTCACAGACTGAATCTGGCTATGGGAGTGAAAATAACCTGAAACGCCATGGGAGTGCCATTTCTCTGACATCAAATACGCTATCTACGGCTTCCACTTCGAGCTTCAAAAAAGGCAGAGGTATGTTTCAACTAATTACACCTCATAGTCTGACACATGCTTAAAAATATCTTTACTTTACCAGAGCTGTGCAGTTGGAGTCATAAAGATTTACAAATTCTAACTTTGTTTAAAAATATTGTTATTCCTAACACTGTGTCTTACTACCCGTTCAGGTTATACGCACTTACACTAATGTGTAATGGTAGGGTGATTGTGAGATGAAATGGAGGACCTACAGTTTAACGTGGAATCCGAACCACGGTGGAGGCCTGGTATTCCTCACATTCACAAGTTGTGATTAATACACGTCTTGTCAGGCATTGGCAATCAGATAAATCTGTACCATGACCAAGGATTGAACCCCGGACCCCCAGCACAGAAGTCTGACACCTTACCCCTATAACGCCAGGTCACCTGCTTAAAAAATAAAAACTGATAATATTATAACAATATATTATGGCAAAATATACATTTTTTATACTATTTTTATTCTTTTAGACCAATACTTGTAACTTTTATTGACAAATTTATTCCAACATAAATTCACAATTCCAAAGAAGCTCCCTATGATGTCATTTGTATTGGAGCATTTTACATCAGTAACTTAAATTTGCTATTATTAATTAATAAGGGTGTGTGAAGTCCATTTTTTAAATTCGAAACAGGGTCAAATCAAATATTTCAAATATTCTCTAAGCCGAATCAAAGTTCAGATACTTGCTGTCAGTTGTTTAATGCTTTAAAATATTATATTGTTTTTACTTACAGATCTTTATGCCCTGAAATTTCTTGGAAAATGTTTTAATCCAACACCCTTTTGTAATCATTCGTTTTATTCTGATGAATTCATTTACCAACAAAACTTAAAATTCTGTTAATTCAATTTTTTTCATATGCATATTAAATTTTAACAGCTCAAAAATTGGCAATAATTGACCATAATTGGGTATTTAACCTGTCATTATCAATGAAGCTTGGAATTTTTATGAAGCAAATTCAAAGCTGATGTTTGTTCTGAAACCAAAGAAGTTTTGAAGCTTCACACACCCCTACTAATTAATATACTTTAGCAATTTCTGAATGAGTTGGAGTCTGAGTCAAACAGTAGAAAAATAGAATTGTCAAATTTAACAAGGCTTAGCTTATTTTCTCTATTTGCAAAAAGATTTTACAATTATTTGGCACATTTGTAAAAGGCCTCAAAGTAATTACTTTACTTAAATCATTTCCCTTGGCCTGCAATCCCTTTTCAACAAATTTAATGGATATGTCAGCCTATGTAATACCACATCTACTCTTGATACAGAGGCACTCGAAAGAAAATATTGTCGCTTGTTTGAAAAACTCATCAGCAAACTGCCCAAAAGTTTGGATTTTTTTTTTTACCTGAATGGAGTGAACAAGTGCCATTCCATCAATAATACAAGCCTTGTTGTTATTTAGAGAACTTATAATATCTTCTAGTCTTAAATCGGGCTTACGAGAATGGTTATTTTCGATTTCATTCATCAAACTTGATTTCTGACTTTAACCACTTTTGTCAAAAATATGTTTTGGATATCCTATTAATTCATGGATGTTAAGCTATGCAAACCAAATCCATGCAGGCCTGCTATCGTAACTAACTTATACACTTAAACAATTTTTTTAGAGTCGTCTAGTTATTTATTAACTTTGCTCTTGCTTCAATTTAGGTGTGTAATTAAGTGTTAAGATAATGCATCTTTTGTACTGATTCAAATAAGTTTTTTTTCTCGAAATTAAGTGCTCTCCTTCAAATTGACTTATTGCTTGTGTTCTCCATTATGTTTTACTGAGAGTAAACATTTTGCTACACTTGTCTCGACAACTGAACCACTATAGATATACAAGACATTTTGTTCGGGATTGTTTTCGAATGGAGCCTAAAGAGCAATTAGGCACTGGATATTTTCATCTTTATTCATTCTCGTCTGGTTACACTCATTGTGAAATGAAGAATCAGTATCGATAGTAGCATCCAGCTCACAATCAAGAAACATCAATAAAGCCTGATTGATCAAATTTCTAAAAGGATACAGAAGTATCCACCTTTGCATAGCATCCTCATTTTGAGTTAATCCATTCAAACCACCATAGCTGAAGAGCATATTTGAGATTGTGCTAAAGCCAAATCGCACTCTGCAGAATTAAATAGAAATAATTCAGCTGTTTATTTTACAGAAAGCATTTATCTTTTAAATTCATCAATAAGTTTAGCTGGCCTGTCGGCAGCGTTTTGAATAGTCACAAAAGTGTTTGGCTTTGGTTCTTGCACTAAATCTTAAGAAGTGTCACAAAATAAACAGCACTCACCACTGCAATTTCTTTTTTGGATAATATCTTCTACATACATTTTACATAAATAAAGCAATGAAATATAGAAATTAGTGCACGCTGGTTCGTTAGTAATACTATAAACCGATTGAGAAGCGCTTGCCCTTGAACACCCTACAAAATTTAGCTAGTGTGGGCATGCAAGGGGAGAGGGAGGGGCGAACCGACCACTAACCCAGCTGGCAACATGAATTTCCATTGAAACTATTATCCCAGCTGGACAAATCTGAAAAGAATCTGTGTCCCTCTAATTTTGCAAACGAAATCCCTCTTATTACCTGCACTATACTGCTACTTCTTACTGCCCAGTTTATGTTAAATTGCTCCTGTCTTTTCTTGCTATTTAAATCTGGTTGTGGTCGATGCCTTCCTCTTCCTCATTTACCACTTCCTGAGCTCCTTCTCTATATCATTTAAAGGCGCCGATAAGTTGTAATAGATAAATACAGCATTATATTTTACGAGTCTATCCACAATCATGTTCGGGTACATAATCAACCCATTTATCATCCAAAAAGTTTGTAACGATAGGGATATCTAATTTGATGCTACCCACTATAGTTGCCGCTAATTCTAAGATATCACTCACACGACCTGCTGTTGACTGAGAGATCAGGGTTTGAATCTTGATCAGATGTACTGTAGGTAGTTTTTTTTCCCTAATTGGTTTTCCACTTTCCTTCCATGAAAATGAAGGTACACTTCTTCTAAAGTCAGCATTACTCATTCTTAGCTCATTAGTATAATTAATATACAGCCGTGTAACCTGAACAGGTAGTAAGACACGGTGCAAAAAAAATATTCTAGATCCCGCAATACCTTAGATTCTTACTGCTTTTGACAGAAATGATAATCGACCTCGGTACGGCCATTTTAGATACCTAGATTATTATATCTCAAGTGTCATTAAATTAAAGTTATGGTATCTAAACAAAATGGCAACATTCAAAATATGGTAACTATTATTATTATTATTAGCGCCGCGTCTTACTACCCGTTCGGGTTATACGCACTTATGCAAATGTATAATGATAGAGTGATTGTGAGATGAAATGGAGGACTTACAGTTTAATGTGGGATCCGAACCACGGTGGAGGCCTGGAATTCCACACATTTGCATGGTAACTATTCATTGTGAACATTATGCTTGGCTTTTTTTTCTATTTTTCTACTGGAAATATGTAAATGTACCTTATTTTTTAGCATTGCGTCCTTCTACATGTTTGAGTTATACCCTTAGGTACTAATAACGCTAATGATGTTAGGGATTAGGATGGTTATAGTTCGAGAAAGTATATCTGATTGGTGTGGAGGGTGGAAAACCATTTTGGGAAAACAGTACACCCGAGAGTGATTATTGTTACTCTTGTCTACTGTGAGAGTAGCGCCTTAGACCATGCAGTCACCAAAGTGGGTGTATGTAAATGTACTTAACACTAGCTTTGTTTCTATTGGTTTTTAATGAAACAAATATCGCCTTTTGTATAAGGATTTTTCTTACTATTTACACTAAATACATTTTTTACACCCATCACTGTTTCCAGCCTGTGGTCAGTGTTTTATTCAAGCCATATATTTTCCACTACCGGCTGGCTGGGCCTGTCGTAGCTTCATATGCCTTATGATCTAACTTAAGACCAAGACAGGCACATCATCCAGTCCCTGGCCATTAATACATCACTGTGAAAGGGATTTCTCCAATTATACATTTTTCAAGCATGCCGGGAATCGAACTCGGGACAGTTGGCTCAATAGTTAGACACGCGACCAACTGAGTTAAGGTGTTGGGCACATTATATAAATAAATAACATATTTTTTATGTGAAGCTAGATGCATGGAGAAAGGTTAGAATAATTGTAAATGTTGAGAAATTATAATTTATAAAAACAATAATTCACACATCTTTATTAGAGATTAAATGATATTTTTAGACCATGTTGTCATACTCAACTGTTTCCAGGCTTGACCATTTTACTTTATCCTTCCACCAATTTTCCTCCTTAATTGCTTCCATTCCTCTCTTCTGATTTGAACACTTTTCTTCTTCTTTTATTTGCTCCTATCTTTTTCTTGGTCTCCCTTGCAGTCTTTTTGCTACATACTTCCTTTCCATCATTCTTATTGGTATGTTCTCCCCTTCCATCCTCATTACATGACCATATAACTTCATGCTTGCTTCCTCTACTGTCTCATTTATTCCCTCTAAACCCAATCTTTCCTGGATAATTTCATTCCTAATCTTGTTTCTCCTTGCTACAGCTAACTTGCTCCTCACAATCTTCACTCTCAACCCTAGTACAAAGTACGCCCTATAAAGCTCTTCTTTAAACTTCAAGGGCACCTTTTATCCATAGCAGGTCTCTTACACACCTGTAGAACAACTTTCCCTGCTGTCATCTTTGTTCAGACATAAGTAATCATTTATTTTCAAGCAAGAGGAACACATCATAGTATTTTTTTTCTTATAAATTCATCATAGAACCTTAAACTTTCAGCGTATAACCCGAACGGGTAGTAAGACGCGGGCTAAATATTATTATTATTCTTAAACTTTCAGTATTCATTCTCCAACACTCAGGAACTAGTTATGTCCATTAATAAGAAATACAATTATTTATTATATAACATCTGTAATAAATATCCATTGCTTTAAACTAATTATTGGAAACCATCACACACACTGCTTTAAATTACATTAAAAAAAAACATTTTTCACTATGTGCCTCAAAGCCCGATGGGACACAAAAATAATAATTATCTAGACAAAGGTTGCAGGTATGTTCTGTGAACCCAACGAGGTTCTACTCAATAGCCCCACACACATGAATGTATGCGATCCTTTGGGCTGTGGGAAAGGTCAGGAACCAATTCCGTCATGCAGTCATAGAGCCTGCAGTTATCCGTGTAGAAAGCTCACAGCTCACTTATGGGTCTCACCCACAGTGGACAGATATTGTGCTTGGGACCACACTATCTGTCCACTAAGCATTCACTGTATGTTCTAGCATAACACTCCTTATATACTTTTTTCTTTTCACAATTCTCTCTGACAATAGAGATAATTGTATCACTCCTAAACCACACTTTGCTTTAAGGGGGCTGTGACCATTGAACATATCAATGATGTTCAGTTTTATGGTGGCACAAAATATTTATTATTATGTGGAGGGAATACATTTAGTGTCAATATAATTGTCCTAAATATGTAGGTACGCTTTGGCAATCCCTAAGGTACATTTTTGGACATTCCTTGCAACACTGGCCGTTACTTATGTAGGGGCCAACTCCTCCCGCCCCTCTCTGGAGCCAAGATGTGGCACAAAGGGTTTTCCTGATATATCCAGCGAGGTCTGAGCACGGACTAATGAGCCCTGTGCCACGTTTATTCCCCACCATTTACACCAGGAGTCACGTCGTTTAAGTACAATCTTGGGTGGTTGCTGCCTTTGCCTTGGTAATGCTAGATAGCCCTCTTTAGAGAATGACTGATCGCATCACAGCCCTTGTCAGGAATCCCTTGGTTCCACATAAGCTGGTAAATAAAAATGAAGGGTATAAAAGAGTATAAACTTTGAAAATTAAAATTATATTTTTTTTATGTAAAATTGAACTTAGTGTCAAATTTAATACTTTATTTGAGTTTAATAATTTTGCAATATTTATATTAATTACACCTTGTGAATGTGAGGAATGCCAGGCCTCCACCGTGGTTCGGATTCCACGTTAAACTTGTAGGTCCTTCATTTCATCTCACAATCACCCTACCATTACACATTAGCGTAAGTGCGTACAACCCGAACAAGTAGTAAGACGTGGTGCTAATTATAATAATAATAATAATAATTAAGTGACATTTTAAAATTGTTAGTTTCTTTTTAAATATTGCAGTAATGGTTTTTATCCTCATTGGGCTTAGGTATCAACATTGTTTAGTTTGACTTGCCAGTGATGAGGTCTAAGTTAAAATTCAGACCTGGCATACTGAATGGGTTTTTTTCCTAAATTATTTTACATTCTTTCTTCCTGCAAATACTAGTTCATTTCTTATACATTCTAGCATATTTATCC
The DNA here is from genome assembly GCA_902141385.1 of Timema californicum. Classification (NCBI taxonomy): domain Eukaryota; kingdom Metazoa; phylum Arthropoda; class Insecta; order Phasmatodea; family Timematidae; genus Timema; species Timema californicum. The sequence goes on along the minus strand of CABFOW010003044.1, from coordinate 44,018 downwards.
TTGCTTAATTAATGTAATATGTGGATATCCTGGCACTCTAAATGCTCAGGCAGCCATATTTAAAATTAAAACTATTTCTACAACCTTAATTCAAATATATATATATATATATATATTTCTTTAGATTTGTCATGTAGAACCTTGACATTTTGTATAGAGTTATAACAGCAAAATTCTAAACATTTAGACACGAATTGTCGACCTCGGTGGTCTTGGTGTAAAGTGCTCACCACAGGACCTGGTGTTAGTTGGTTCAAACCCAGTCGAGGTCAACAAATTTTTCTTGAGCGATTAAAATATGTAGCACAACTTCCTTCGGAGGGGAAGTAAAGCCGTCAATCTCGTGTCGATTGTGGCGTGTAAAAGAACCCTGGAAGGTATGTGAAAATCCCTTTTCTAGCAAAATTGGTAGCCCCCTTTCACTCTTGCTCATAGAAATTCTCATGTGCTGATATAGTCAGTCAGTCAGTTCAGAAAGTGCACGCCAAGCACCTCAAAATAATTAATAAAATTAAAATAAACATGAAATTTGAATTATAGTAGTGATTTTTTTTAATATAGTAATGTATTTACATAACTGTTGCTAGTATTTTTAAATTTAATCTAAAACCTTTCTCTTTAAATAAATATCACACTGGACATTTTCAAACTATAATGTATTATGAAACAAATCCAAACAGAAAGCCACACCCGCTTCTCATTCAACGTGTTGTTTAACAACAATAGATGCATCTGTGCACTATTATCTCACTTTGTAGAAACATGTGGTGCACTTATTGACTCACTTGGTTTAGTCACATGGTTGTGAAACTTGATTGTCTAGTCCTTAATTTGTTTTAAGTTGCAATTAACGGTAAATGCCAATGATGACGAAACCTTGTAGTTATTTTGGAACATGTCACGTAATTTCATTGATGATTTGGTCTGATTTTCCAGTGAAACTGTAAATCTACATTTACGTGGATTTGTAGATATGAGGTTGCACTACTTCAGTGACTAACAGCACCATCTATTACTCGCTGCTCTAGAAATAATATATGGCGTTCCTAATAAGTTGATGTGTTTTGACATTTTATTTGTTTCTACCATGAGCACAAGTAACATTTTCATGAAGTTTTATCCTTTGAAACAAACATGATTGTCAAAAATACATGTTTAACCACCATTTGACTTATGTGGTTTTTCAACTTGTGTGAAAACCTCTGGAATAAATTAGCCATGTAGTTCGAGGATTTAATTTAATTTGAATTCACTATGTGATTCTACTGGGGAATCTTTCTTTTAGATATGCACTTTCTTTTTTTCTTTTCAAATGTCGATTTTCATTTGATGCAAAGTGTAACCCCCTTATATAACATTTAGCTTGTAGCTTATAATTCTTGTGTTTATTATGTGCAATGTGCATGTTATCTAGAACATTTAATACTTTTGTCAAGCATCTCAGATGAGGCAGCAGCTCTGCGACCTCAGATTATATACATCAAGCAAAACTATAAATTGTAATTACTGTATTTTGTCACACTATCCCAGGCTAACTTTTTAAACATGGAGTCAAAGTTAAAATATATTTGCTTGTGGTTTTTATCAATTATATAAAATGGCACAAGGGTTCGTATATGTATACTGTCCATTCTTTATAACCTTTTAGAAAATACAAAATTTGTTGCAGTCAATATTGAAAACATTTTACTATATTATTAATATTGAAGGTGACCTGGCGGTCTAGGGGTAAGGTGTCAGACTTCTATGCTGGCGGCCGGGGTTCAATCCCCGGTCCCGGCATAAATTTATTTGATTACCAAACCCTTCCTTCACCTCTGACAAGGCATCTTGTAAATGTGGGGAATGACAGGCCTCCACCGTGGTTCGGATTCCACGTTAAACTGTAGGTCCTCCATTTCATCTCACAATCACCCTACCATTACACATTAGCGTAAGTGCGTATAACCCGAACGGGTAGTAAGACGCGGTGCTAATAATAATAATAACAATAATAATATTAATATTATTTTGTAGGTTTTGGTTTATATATATATATATATATAAGTATTAAAAGCTACTGCTGTAAATTGTGTGACTTGACGTAGGAGTACATGGAAGTAGCCAGTTGGCTATAGTGATCATATAAGACCCTTTATATTAAAATTTGACAGTTATAAAATAAACAAAACAAAAAGATAGTGGATCTACAATCCAAATAAAAACTTTTATTATATTTTGATATGCCTGCTCAAAATCGAACAGAGCTGTACTTGATTATAAGGTAAATGCATTTTAGACTTAGCTCTGGTGTCCAGAGCCAGCAAGATATTATAACCTGGGATGTAGTCCTAAATGTAGCAGTGCTGGGCCCATTCATTCGTGTGTGTGCAGGTGTGCGTGCGTGTGTGCGCGTGCACACAAACTCGAACAAACACACGCTTGTGTCTATCTTTCATTTTGGTTTAAATCTTCTATAACTATTGTTCATTTGATTAACTTTCAATTACAATTAATTGAAAATACAAGTTCCGTACATCCACATTGAAAAACAAACAAGTCTAATTTCTAGAGAAAATGATATTTTATGGTGCTAATCAGTCGGAGCGCCGCACGACCTCGAAACCAGTGCCGGAGCCATATAACATAAGTACAATAAGTCTTTGACCAAGGTGTTTAGCTCTTTTCGAAAATCTCCAGGGTAGGCTGTAAACGCATATACTTCTAATGGTGTTGAGATAATATTCATGCTTGGCAAATATGTGTGTTTCAAATTATAATTAAGGCTAAACACTTTATGCTTAGGAAAAGAAATCTTTTGAGAAAATGCCTTGGACTCAAGGTAAAAATAAACAAAATTGTAATGACACCTTTATCTGTGCATCAGCTTATTATTAAGTTTAAATTTAAGCTTGATAGATGACGTAGCTAGTGGTAAATTGAAGTAGCCCAGCTACATATATATATATGAATTTGTGTAACTCAAATCCTTGTAAGTGGAGGACTTACTGTAATTTAAAAAAAAATTAGTTGTTGGGTTTGGTTTGAAATTAAGCTAATATAAATTACCAATAACTTTAATCACTTAGATAATTTTTTTGGTCCAAAATATTTAGAGGCTGTAGTTTAGATACACAAATCGATTAAAATTGGCATTGAATAGTTCTTTAATACTTAACTGCTGATGATGGCTGGATTGGGTTTCGATTCCTGGTCGGATGTACTGAGGGTGGTTTTCCCTAATGGATTTTCATTCTTTATCCATGCAAATATGGCAATATCTCCTCTAAATTCTACCTTTCTTATCCACACCCCGAGTATCAACATTTGTGGATAGCCGGTACAAGTAGTAGGATTTTATGCACAGATATTTTTCCGCAGATTTTAGCATGGTTGCTCAATTTTCTGTGTCAAGGTTTACTACATTCTTCTATTATTATTATTAGTATTTAGCACCGCGTCTTACTACCCGTTCAGGTTATACACTTTTAAGTACTAATTACACTAATGGATTTGGAATTGGGAATGTTGAATTAGAGGAAGTGAACCCGCATTTGCGTGGAGGGAGAGTGGAAAACCATTTAGGAAAAACCACCCCCAGTTCACCCGACCTAGATTTGAACCTCAATCTCCCCGTCCTCGGTGGTCGAGCTCAGCACAACTAGCGCGTTAGCCAACTACACCACTGAGGCGGGTGACTACATACTAAATCATAGTTTTTTCCTCCAAAATAATCCAACTAAATGTATATATAATTAAAATGAAAATGTTTCAGGACTGAAAGAGAAACTCGCCGAGATGGAAACTTTCCGAGACATCTTGTGCCATCAAATAGAAACCCTTCAGAATTATTTTGATGCGTGCTCAGAGGCTGCTTCTGCCTTGAAGCAGAATAAAGGTATGTCCGTCTCGCCTCAGTAACCTTATTTGCTGGTAATGTTTTCCTCTGGTATATGATTTAATATTTTAATTGAAATATTTTACGTCGACTCTCTAACCACTCAGATTGTATCAACTCATAACTTACAAATTAATTTAAAAGAGGACAACTCACCGAACATCACACACACAACTAACTATTTACTTTATTGTATTATCAGGGTGTCAACTGGGTCACGAAAGTCCCTGAAAAGTCTTGAATTTTTAATATTTTAGTCATAAAGTCACGAAATTATTTTTGTTTGAATTTCCCCCCACGCAACACATTGAAAGTAGCACCACCCACTACCCATGATGCCATGTGCTAGCCGCAAGCTACCTGATTGTTTTTAACATGATATCAAGGACAAGGTTAACGTTCGCCATCTAGCTAAAGTTTAATGTTGCGTACGAGTGCATTATTCCTATATATGCATTATATAATTTTTGGCCGTTTACCGAAGAAATTTTGTGGTTAAAAAAGGTCACCAAAAAGTTATTAATTTTTTTTTCTCCAACTCATTAGATAATGAAATCGACTTGAATACATTCTAAATATATTTGCTCCCTAAAGGAAGTAGGGTTGGAGATGACAGCTCAACACTATGGCGCAAGGTGTAATTTTTATTGGGCTCCCAAAAAAAAACTGCATTACTAGAGATGTGATACTCGAATCCTTGATTACTCAAATCCTCTGATATTCTAAAGATTCAAAAAAAAAATTAAATCTCTTAATACAATACAATATGAAGACCTTGATGTGATAAACAACCCTAAGCAATTGGTTGAAGGAATTAAAGACTTGTGTAGTTGGAAAGAAAAGAAAACAAAATTTTTGTGTGGGAATATTAAGGTTATTTGGAACAAAGTAAACTAGTCTAAATCATCATTATCATCAACTGTTTCCAGCCTGTGGCCGGGTCAGTTTAATTAAATGCCTCCATCTTCCTCTACCCTTCCACAATTCCTCCTACTTTAATAGCTTCCATTCTTATCACACTTTCTGTTATCTGTTCCACCCATCTCTCTCTTTGCATATAACTCGGATGGGTAGTAAGACGTGGTGTTAATAATATCTCTTTATTTGCCTCCCTTGCTTTGTTTTTTTCCCTTCACAAACTTCATTTCCAACGTTTTCTTCGGCACCCTCTCTTTTTCCATCCTCATCACATGACCATACCATCTCAGTCTTGCTTCCTCTACTATCTCATGTACTCCCTGAATATCATTGTTTCTAATCCTGTTTCTCTAGACTACATCGTGGTTTGAATTAGGAGGGATAGCTCACGCACACTTAACTTAGTGATACTGGAGTGTGTGCTGGATATCCACCCCTAATTCAAACCAAAATTGTATTAATATAATTAATTTTTTAAAATATATATTTCTTTGTTGTTTATGATGTAATAGAGATGATAAACAAAACAGTATCTGTCATTGACACCAATCCTCACACAAGGTTTTTTACAGTCAATTTTAATTTTTTTTATATCTATTAAAATTGTAAATTTTTAAAGATTCAAAGTTTTGACTTTGAATCAAAGGTTCAGATTTGAGAAGTAAGTCATATTAATAGTTTATGATTTTCTAAAAACACTAGTGATAGTTGTGTATTCTAACGGCATTTTTGAATCATAGCCTACATACGTAATCACGCCGTTCCCTATGGGGTAGGCATGAAACTGTGAATATAGCTCAAAAAACAACAACTATATACTCACTCCATCCTCACTAACTTTCTCCACACTTTCCTATCCTTTTATACTCCCTTCGCTTCAACAATATCCATACATCGAGTCATACATGCTGTTTTATTCTCAAAATTCTTATTTTTTCTCTTTTCACACATTTGTCTACAACATCTATCCATGTCTTACTTGGCCTACCCCTTCCTTTTGATCCACACTCATCCTCTCAAGATGCCCAAACCATCGTAAGATGCTCCTTTAGCACCCATTCATTACCGACTCTGTCCGTATGAATTTTCCCACATACATTTTTAAGATATCTCATTCCAATTCAAGTGGCATAAACAAATTCTGCCATATTTGATATCAATTTGTCTTTTCTTTGTCTAGATCGGACATTTGGTGATGGAAAGGGCGACAACAAAATATCCAATAAAGACTTTGAGGCAGATTTCAAGGAAAATCTTGATAAAAGTAAGATAAAAAGCTCAGTTTGAAATGTTCTTATCATATCTAAACAAATACCAGTAACTCTATTTAATTATTTACACAGTATATTGTCAATATTGGCTTTCATTAGACTAAAGGCTTATTAACTCAAAAAGTTATGTGAAGGAAACATTATTGTACACCATAATCAACTGTTTCGAGTCTGTGACAGGGTCAATTCCGTATAATGCTTTTGTCTCCCTTTGTCCTTCCACAATTCTTCCTTCTGCTCTTCCCATCTCCTTGGGATTCCTTTCTTTTCCTTCCTAATTACGCTTGCATACCATCACACCCTTGCCTCTTAGCTTCTTATACTAACTCGCTCACTTTATCTTGAATGGTAGCAGACTTGCTTTAACCATTTACAGTATGGCCCTATCTCATAAGCTACACCATAATATAATCCATCAACGTAAGCTTGCTATCTTTTAGGTTGGACAAAGTTAGACAAAGTTAGACAAAGCACCTCCTGTACCTCAACTCAGGCCCGGATAACTTAATTTTTTGTTCCTTTTCTCCTGGTGACAACTAGCATGCTCCTAAAAACTTTATTTTTGGGATTATACAATATACTGCTAATTATTTTTTCAATGGGGGCGCTCTTCTTTAATTACTCTTATGTAAAATATTAGGAAACCGACACTTTAGCTCAATTGGTAGTCTGTCTGTCTACTGAGCTAAGAGTCCTGGGTTCGATTCTTGGCCTGACCGGAAAATCTGTCATTAGTGAAATGTGTATTCACCCCTTCACAATGATGAATTAATGGCTGGGGACTGGTTGTTGTGCCTGTCCTAGTATTAAGTTAGATTATAAGACATATCAAGCTACGACAGACCTAGCAAGCCTGTAGTGGAAAATATATGGCCTGATTAAAAAACTGACCCAGACAACAGGCTGGAAACAGTAATGGATGTAAAAGTTAAGGATTAGGAAGGTAGAATTCAGTAGAAATGTACCTTATTTATTTGTGTGGAGGGAAAGTGAAAAAAAAACCTTTGGGGCCAGGATTTGAACCTTGTCCTCTCTATCGGCAAACAATATTAGATAAGCTTGACTTTTGGTTTGGGTGCCTGCCAATTCAATTAAAAAGATACAATTTGATTACATTAAAACAGACTGCCTATGATAGGGGGAGGGTTGGGTCATGGTTCAATTCCTGTCTGGTGCTCTGAGGATGGTTTTCCTCAAATTATGTTATGCTCTCACTCTTTCTAGATGTAAATGCAGGTACACTTCCTCTTAAGTTCAACCTTCCCCATCCCTAACCCATTAGTGTAATTAGTACATAGGTGTATAATCTGAATGGGTAGTAAGACGCAGTGATACAAAATTAAATAAGTAATCAATTGTTTTAGTTTTGATGAATAATCAAAAATACTTTGCTAGTTTTTTTTCTAAATGAATAATTATCAAATATTTTGTAGCTTTTTTGATAATAACTGTTATTATTATTATTATTATTACTAGCACCGCGTCTTACTACCCGTTCGGGCTATACGCACTTACGCTAATGTGTAATGGTAGGGTGATTGAGATATGAAATGGAGGACCTACAGTTTAACGTGGGACCCGAACCACGGTGGAGGTCT